>CM035426.1:135247490-135477490 GCA_020310875.1 Ceratopteris richardii | reverse complement strand
AGCCACTGCAACTTGCATCTTCAATGGACAGGAGGTCATACATCAAATGTGCGGTAGGTCAACATCGACTATATTGGCATAGAAAAGGTCAATTATATGCCTAGTAGACCTTCAAAGGAGTTGAAACTTTACAACATCTTATATCGAGAATTGACCGAGCTGCAACATCAAACTCGAACCCAAAGACGTGCACGACCACAAAAAGAGTCCTATGTCTCGACTTCAATGGCCTCTACTACTTGTGCTCCACATGGTAGACAAGCTCACAATCGATAAGGATGAAGATGAGGCCAAAGATGAATCCAAGATTCCATTAGATACGGAGTCTAATTCTAATGATTGATCTTGACATCATATCGATTTGTACTTGTATATTTATTTAGACATGGCTCATGGGTCTTAGACTCTTATCACTTATTACTAATATGACATTTCTATCTGTCTTACTTAGTATTGTCACTTATTATCTTTGATGTGTCATGGTTTACGGTTTCATATTGATGTGAGTCTTGAGATTATTTGATCTATATTGCTTACAAATATTTGAATGATGAAATTATTTATATATGAATTTGCGAATGTGCAATGTGATATAATAGGAAATGCAACATGACTCATGACATGATGCATCGGCGAGTTATGTGGTTTTTTATGATATTTAGGCATTTATAGGTTTTTATAATATTTAGGCATCTATTGGAGGATTTATATATTTGGGATACCTAAAATCCAAAGAAACAAAATAAAAATATAAAAAAACATTGATTTGTATGCAATTTGAGGTTGGCAACTTCATCAAATTACTAATGCTTTACCAAACCCATTGCCTACGATGTTGCTATCCCGTTGCTAACCACACTTCCCCCGAGCCAAGGAGCCCAAAGCTAAGCAGGTAGCCATCAGCACAAGGGCCATAACCAACACACCCACACAAATATGGGTATCCGAATCTCTCCACCATGTGCCAAGAATCCAAAGTGACTCATACAAGGAATGAAAGACAAATATGCATGAAGGATCATATTTATAGATCACTTGAGGAGATGAGCCAATTCACATTCGACAAACACTTCACACTTGGCCAAACACTTTTAACTACGGGCACCATCTTGACATGCTTTGGGTTGACAGTCCAGACACACAACACTTTCCCTCCTTATTCTCAATCGTGTCCTTATCAATCTCTTGGGTATTGAGATAAAGTATCCAACTCCTCAACAATTTTCTTGATGCCCATGTCATAACAAACTTAGGCCGATATTTCCATTTGACTAAAAACATATGGGCAATAACCAAACGAGTTCGAATGGAATAGCATGTGATGTCATCTAAGCTCGAGATTTCCCAAAAAGATATGTTGGAAGTAGATAGACCCACACAGCTTCATAGATCTTCCGAACACTAGAAACCTTGTACACATACACTACTTGAACCAAAGAATGTTGATAAGAGAGTATAGACAATAGAGAAAGAGACAAGAATGTAGAAAGCTCTTATCTTAAAAATAAGAATTAAATAGATTAACTATCTACAATATGTGTATATACATATGAATGAATAAGCTGAAATATTGATGGTTTTGGATACATAGCATCTGCCTTGAGAGAAAAGTGCTTCAAGTTGTAAGAAACGATGCATTGTGCTAAAGTGATGGATAATAGGCTGAATAAGGAATATTCAGTCTATGTGTATGTGCTGTGTATGTGTGAAAATCTGCAACATAATCTGCAATAACTCTCCTCTGATACGGACAATTGGAATCACCTCTCTACTTGAAGTAGATAGCTTGAAATAACCTAGTACAGCAAGAAAATAGGTGTGGAACAGAAAACCAGCAGCTAACTTACATAAAAAACGCACTTGGAGTGTGTGTAGAAGATGGAGCAGCATCACAATAGTTACCAGGAATGCCACGGCCCACCACTTAGAGAGTGTATATGATGTAGAAGTTTTCATAAGAGAGTACCAAGGACCTGTTTATATAGACAAGCTGGGTGCAAGCCTTTTGGGGGAGAAATCATGTAAAAGTAGCTCATATGCTTTTTTAATCATCGTAGATGATAAGTTGGCAAGTGTATGATGACATGGCATACTAAAAACATCCCTGGATTAAATCTTGACCTTTAACAGTTTGTCAAAGATTTATCGACTTTTTAAATAAGTTGACTATATGGTTGGATAGCTCTCACAGGATACTTCAAGAATAAGTCGTGAAAAATTTTGACTAACTTTAACCGTCTACCATTTTTTAGAACTGGTTTTGCTGAAATTAAGGTTTCTTGGAATAAGGGTTTAGAGCTCAATATAGACATTTTTTATAACAATCCCCCCTTCAATGTCATATTGGTGTAAGATTCAATAATCTGAATAATTTGTGATGTCTTTCTCTTGATAATGCCTTTGTAAAAATATCTGATAAATCATTTTACTTCTTTACAATGAATTTTAAGTGCTTTATGCATGAATCTAACTTGAGAAACCACAAATTGTATATCTAGATGCATATTACAAAGAAATATAAGGCATTCAACTTCTTTGACTATACAATGTAGTATCAAAAGGATTTAAATCTGCCTTTGACTGTAAAGAAACATTCGCAATCATAGGAGTTTGCATAGGCTTTGAATTTTGCATTCCAAACCTTTCAAGTAGTTTCTCAATGTACTTCTATTATATCAAATATACAGTTATCCCCGTGAATGAATTCAATGCTTAGATAATAATGAAGTAAGCCAAGACCATTAACATCAAAAACTTTCTTAAACTCTATTTTGAAAACTGAAGATCTTAGTCTGAGACCTGTAATGATCCATAAATGATGACAATAAGCAAAACATCTTTTGACTTAACGTAAAGTGTATGAGAAGTCTCTGAATTTTAAAACCAAAGGAAATTAGATACAAATGTATCTTCTCATAACATACTCTTGGAACCTGCTTTAAACCCATAAAGTGCTTTGATCAACTTGGAGATAAGATGCTCTTTACCTTCGACCTCAAAGCCCTTGGGTTGGTGTATGTAGACATACTCATGTAGATCTCCATTAAGAAAAATTGTCTTGATGTCTAGTTGATATGAATGGAACTCAAGAAAGAACAACTCTAATTATTGTCATTCTAGATGTAGGTGCAAAAGTTTCATAGTCAATTCCTTTCTTTTGTGCAAGTCCTTTGACTACTAATCTTGCATTGTAAGTGTCAGTAGTACAATCAACTTTCTTTTTTTTATCTTGAATATCCATCCAAGACCAATATCTTTCTTTCCTTTGGGTAACTCACAAAGCTTCTATGTCTGATTTTTATGGATAGAATCAATCTCCTTTTGCATTGCTCTTTTCCGCACAGGAGTATGTAATGCTTCTTGAACACTTGAAGGTTAATTCTCAACTCAAGTAAGAGCCAAAATCTTATGAATATGATTAACTTATGGTATGCCCTTGAACACTTGAAGGTTAATTCTCAACTCAAGTAAGAGCCAAAATCTTATGAATATGATTAATTTATGGTTTGCTGTGTGAATAGAATCACATTAAGACTTGTGAGAAAGCTTCTTTGAAGATAAAATTTTACAATCCATTTCTACAAAAGTATGCTTTTTCCTCTCCGAACACTATTTTAATATGGAGTATATGCAATCATGAGTTGATGAACGATGTCTTTCTTCCAATAAGACTTGAGATTATTACATATGTACTCTCCACCTCTACAAGTCTTCAAATTCTGAGTTTTCTATTGAGTTTTCAACCATAGCTGTAAATTTCTTGAATGTAGAAAATACTCTTGACTCTATGCTTAAACCATAAATCCAAGAATACCTTGAAAACACATTTGAGTGAATTATGTGCAATTTTCTTATAGTCATAATAAATCCATGCTTTTTGAAAGGCAATTTATGTAATTTTCCTTTGAAACATCCATCACATAAATCTGCATCATCAAATAAAGCAAAAGTAGGCAAATTTCAACCATACCTATTTCTTTCATGTGCATAAGAGTTGCATAATTGATGTGTCCATATCTAGCATGTCAAAGCTCCATGTTTGCCTTTGGTGATATAGATGACCTTGCAATACCAGCATGGTTCATCTTTGATAAAACAAAGATCCCACTTCTATGTTCACCTTCTCTTAAAAATTAGAACTTGATCAAGTAACTATCTACAATGTGTGTATAAACATACGAATGAATAGGCTGAAATCTTAACGCTTCTACATACATAACATGAGAAAAGAGTGCCTAAAGTTGTAACAAATGATGTTGAAAATTGATGGATAATACGCTGAATGAGGAATATTCAGTCGATCTGTTGTGTATATGTGTGAAAATCTGTAACATAACCTGTAATAACTCTCTTCTGATATGGACAACTGCAAACACTTCTTTACTTGAAGTAGATGGCTGGAAATAACCTGGTATGGCAAAAAGATAGGTGCGAAAGAAAAAATCAGCAATTAACTTACATAAAAAAACACACTTGGAATGCATGTAGAAGATGAAGGTGCCACAGTAACCAGCAGCACCACCACTTAGAGAGAGAGAGTGTGTGTGTGTATATGATGTAAAAGTTTTCATAAGAGGACGCCAAGGGCCTATTCATATAGACATAAGCTGGACACAAACTCTTTGGCAAAGAAATCATGTAAAAGCAGTTTGTAGGCTTTTCTCATCATCGTAGATAATGAATTGGCGAGTGTATGATGAGATGGCACACTAAAAACTAGGTGTGCCATTTTTACACACTTGGATCTTGCTTTTTGTGAGGTTAAATCCTGGCCTTCGATTGTTTTCAAGGATTTGTTGACTTTTTTAGATGAGTTGACATTGTTTACAATAAGATATCAGTATAATCCTGCACAAGTTGCTTTGTCAAGAGGCCAATGTGCAATACAAGGTGTGAATATCATCCTACGAGATCACTCTATCACAAGGCCAAGGTGCAATACAAGATGCACAATGATTCCTCCATGTAGATCTCTCGAGGAGACTAATTGCCTTCTTTGTGATCTAAAACGAACCACAATGATGAGAAAGTAATTATGTGCACATGTCAACCATGGTTCATAACAGTTTCATAATCCATTCCTTCTCCCAAACACCCTCTAAATCACGAAGCCTATGGTTCAAAATAGCATGAAAGACAAAGTGCTAAGCCGTCTTCATGCTATCTCTCCCCCTTTGTAACATCTCTTGCATGCATGCAAAAGACCAACTACAAACCAAAGATTGCACACCCCTAAATTGAATGGTAGCCAATGGGAATGACTAATGAAGGTACATCAACATCAACAGGTTATAGCAATGCTGAATGTTAAGTACTATCATAACTTATAAGCATACTCCTAGTGGGGAAGGCACTCACCCAATTGAACCACACTCAGGAAATATATATACCTTCATAAGTTCAGAGTTATCCAAACTTACGAACTCAGGATAGAGAATACAAACACATACACATTGGAAAAAATAACAAACAAAAGCAAGAGACTTAAGACCAATATAAGACATGAAAAATACATACACAGGAAATATATACTAGGTGTCCACATATCATGTGTAGGCACAACAATGGAGCATAGTCTCGTGGGTAATAGCTCTTGGATAAACATCAAAGGGGCTACCATCACAACTAGAGAGGCCAAGACGATTCCCACGTAGGCGAGATCCTAAGTTGGAAAACAAAAAAAAAACTTCATATTGGTTGAAGTCTACATAGGCACCCATGATGGTTGTACATCTACAATCACTCGACCTTTAAGAAGCAAATGATAATCACACTACCAACATCACTCTATGGTCTAGAGTGTGTACTACGTCTATCCTTTGCCCTCTAAGTGATATTAGCATGGCAAGTACATGCAGTTCTCCTAAACGACACTAAATGCCGAGACTGAAGTTTGACTTTTGACCTTGCAAATGATGGTGAATGATAAGGTATTACATACGATTGGATAGCTCTCATTGAACTCTACATGTAAGCAAGAATATTTTTGGCCAATATTTGACCATTTTGACTATATTGACCAGCCTTCAGCCAGATTTTGACCACCACTTCTGAGTATGCTTGACTTGCAGATCGAGCTTCCCTAGTGGCGGGTTGCTCAATTTTGATACATTTGCTAATAATTCCCCGCCTACATGACACTAGCCGAGTATGCCAAGTAGGTATATTTGTTGTAGAAGTTTTTGGCACCTCTTTGAATTTTCACAGATCATGCAAAGTGTTCACAAACACACAAGAACCTTTGACATGAAGAGCACTCTCCAAACACACATCACAAAAAGAGTACTCACACATCCCCACTCTTCTCAACCAAGTACCACTTGGAGGGATAGAGGCAACAATATGATGCTATGTGATTAGATAGAATATAGACTCAAACATACTCTCAAGATTATCAAGGTTGGCCAAGCATTTTCAAATCAAAATTATATGCTTTCAAGTTTCATTTACCCCTTGGCCCTACCCCACACACACACACACACACACAAACACAAAGATGATATGATTAAAACACAAAATTGATTGTCTCTTCAACCAATCCAAATGTCTCATCTTCATGCTTTTCTTCAACCATTGCTGCATCTTCCTTTTTCTTGAAAAAAAATTCTACTTTATGTGTTTTGCCTCCACAAATTTTGCATGGATTGAGTGAATGACAATATGCTTCTTTGTGGTTTGTTCTTCCACAATGTTTGCATTTCTTGAACTTCTTGACCTTTGCTTCGAATGAATTTTCTTATAATCCTTCATCTCCTCTAAGTGTTTTCTCCTCCTTTTGTATGGCTTCCATTCATCTATCAAGATTAGGTTGGCTTTGCTTTGTAGAATAGTGACAACCATGTTATAAGAAGAGGGTACACTCTTCAAGAGGACTACTACTACTGTTGGCTCTGAGATTGGATGTTTCATCCCCATAAGTTGAGTTAAATAGCTCTTGAATTTGTTCATATGCTCTTCCACTAGCATTGACTAATCCATCTCTAATTGATAAAAGAAAATTAGAAGTGATACAAGAGACTGTTGAGTTCTTGCCGAGAAAATCCCCTCCAATTCATCCAAGCTTCCCTTGTTCTTTTGATATCTGCAAAGTGATGTATGTATTAACCACTCAAACTCATAACTATGGTGATCAAAGCTTTTCTATTTCTAGAAATAGCTCCTTCATCTCGGCCTTGACTTGATTTTATAGCCACTCATTGTGTTGTTGGAGTTGTCTCCCTCCTGCTTGAGAGCTTGCACCTCCACTTGTTGAGGATGAAGAAGCACTTTGAGCTTGGGAACTATAAAATTCTTGAGGAGATGTATGTAATCCAACACCTCCTTGTTCTAAGCGTTTTATTTGAGCTTCAACCTCATCCCAAAGATTTGTGATCATGAGATGATACTGACGTGTTTGCCATGTATGGAAATCGCTTCCATTAGCAATCTGCTAACATTATATTGGAGGCTTCCATATTCTCTCTACAAGTGCTTAGGCAAGCAAGATGCTCAATCTAACACTCAACATACTCCCACTCCTCTGATACCAATTTGATAGCAAATAGAGTGTGAGCAAACTATAAATTTACACACAAATTGAATAAAAGAGAGAGACAGAGAGAGAGAGACAAAGAGAGAGAGAGAGAAAGAGAGAGAAAGAAAGAGAAAGAGAGAGAAAGAGAGAAAGAGAGAGTACATACCAGAGAGAAATACTCACATATGGGCAAAGGAGCACAAGCTCCGCACAAAATCACTATGAAAAGATACTTACAAGAGTGTATAAGTGCTCTCAAGCACAAGCTTTAAGCATAAGTGATGATAACAAGTGTCCAAGGCATAGCCTTATATAAAAATACAAAAAAAGCCCAAAAAAACTACTTTTGCAAATCTCGGCCCCCCATAAATTGGAGCGCTATAAATTTTTTCTTTTATTTCATGATTTCTAGCTTCCAAGTGTCATGAATCATAACATTAGATTATATATGCTGGATTTCATAGGATTTTGCCATGTGTTACTACTTTTCAACTCAAAACATGCTTTGGACTTGAAACAAGGGTTTGACTTTTGACCTCACAAATGATGGTGATGGTGAATGACTAAGTATCATATATGGTTGGATAGCTCTCATTGAGCTCTACAAGAATATGCAAAAATATTTTTAACTAATTTGACCATCTTGACTCGTTGATCAGTACGAGTATTTTTGACATGCAAGTTGAGCTTCCCTAGTGGAGGGTGCTCACATTTGCTAACAAATGTAAGATGTGCCATCATTGTGAATGTGAGCCAACTAATTATGACTCAAATTCCATCATGCCCCTATAAATGTCTAGGTACATCTCATGACACGACCCTTAATGTTGCCAACTATCCACCAATATTTGACAAGTTTGACCAATTGACCGGCTTTTGACCATAATTTGACCACTTTTGAGTAGCTTTGACCTTTTGGTTGAGACTCCCTAGTGGAGGGTTGTTCAATTTTGACACATGCTAGATATAACATGTGCCATCATTGTGAGCCAACCAATGATGTCTCAAATGCCATTATGACCCTGATCCCTATCCATGTCTAGGCACATCTCATGGCAGGGCCCATAATGTTGCCAACTATCCATAATGTCTAGGCACATCTCATGGCAGGGCCCATAATGTTGCCAACTATCCACTATTGAGGTTTTTGCATCAAAATACTACCCATACATGTATCCAACGGTTGGCCCTAACTAGACATGCACTATGTGCATCTTAATAATCAACTGTTAAGAAAGGTTGGTATGTGACAATCTGATAGAAATGTCAATCTACTAATCAAGGTCAAGGTACAATACACACAAGGATGAGACACGACAAAAGTCCCCATCTTGGTACATATCAACCTTTCCCTATGACAAAAGTAATCCACAATTGGTGGAATGCTTTCTTACCATCTTCCTCACATAGTAGCCAATCATAAGAGTACATAGGATCTCATAGCTAAT
This sequence comes from Ceratopteris richardii, assembly GCA_020310875.1. Lineage (NCBI taxonomy): Eukaryota > Viridiplantae > Streptophyta > Polypodiopsida > Polypodiales > Pteridaceae > Ceratopteris > Ceratopteris richardii. The sequence goes on along the minus strand of CM035426.1, from coordinate 135,468,529 downwards.
GGGCCACAAAATCTCTCCTTATCAGGAGAAAGGTGTGAGGTACATAGGAGAGTATACCTCATCAAGTTGAGGGTCATGATTACTATTCAGATAACACCCTATCTAGACATATCACAAAGCCTGCCTCCTTATACAACTATCGAAGGCCCGGGCCAACATAGGGATATCCAATCATATTAACCTTGTGCACATTGGATTGTAGACTCTACCTCAATGATTGAACAATGATTGAGGTAGACTCTACCTCAATCTATTTATCGAACAATGATTGAGGTAGTCTACTCTTGCTTACTCTGTGAAGGACATTTCGATCAAAACAAAGAAAAGTATATTATTAAGAGAAATCTGTTCATATAATGAAGAAAGTCATGCAACTTCTGAGTACCTGCTGCAAATGCTAATTAAAAAAGAAGACATGTATGTGAGGTGAGTACCTGTAATCCAGAATGTTCACATGTTCTTACTACTAGACGAGCTTACCTGTCAGAGACTATGAAGATCTCGACTGAGGACTCTGCCCGCTGTTCATTGTCAAGCAAAACCGCCAGTGCCACGTCTGTGTGCTCCAACAAAGAATGAGTGAACACTGTTACATGGTTCAACGAAAGGTGTAGAAACCTGTGGAGTTGGAAAAACAGTGAACCCTACCTTGGATTTCTTGCCATAGTCCGCTGAAAGCCTCTCGAGAAGGGATCCGACTCGGCAAGAAAGTACCCTGTGCCAGATGCGCGCGAGACCTACGAGATGGTTGTGGACCGTGGTAGGCCGTGACTTGCTCGTGTCACGCAGCAATCCAACAACACTCCTGTTAAGGTTCTTCTTCACCCCTCGACAAGACAGCCGGTAGCTTGTGCGCGCTATTGAGTTGGAGAGATCTAAGGTGGGCTTCACGGGTCATAGACCATAGTGTTTATAAGTTATTATTCATATATATAATTATAAATAAATAAATAAATAAATATATATATATATATATATATATATATTATATATATATATATATATATATATATATATATATGTATGAATGACATACATACTATGAAAATCAACCTGTCAAATGACATATAAAATTTATTGTTTTTTGTCACATGACAGAAAAAAAATATTACTTTATATGTCATTTCACGGGAACTTTTTAAAAATACCTGTTTTTGATGCGCAAAATGCCATAAATGACAGACATTCTATGAAAATCAACCTGTCAAATGACATAAAATTTATTGTTTTTTGTCACATGACAGAAAAAAATATTACCTTATATGTCATTTTGACAGGAACTTTTTAAAAATACCTGTTTTTGAAAGACAAAATGGCCTTTGACAGGCATTTTGCCCGTCAATTTTAGGCCTTGAGTGGGATCCTAGGGCCACACTCTAGCCCTTGGTCAAGGTGTAGTTAAACACAACCATTAGAGGGAGTAGGTACCCACAAAAGATTCACCTCAATCTTGCATCACTTGAGTTTGCCTTAGGCAAGGTCCTCCAAGGAGAAAGGAGAGCCCTCAACCTCTTGTACTTGATGATGACAAAGTCCAAACAAAATTTACACCTTGGACATTCCATAATTACCTTTTTCCAACATTGCTCATTTAAGATAGCTATAAAGGGTGCAGATTTAGAAGTAGTTCAGCCTAATTACTCCATTGTATAACTGAGCATTAACTTTAACTTTATACCCAATCATCAAGGATAAATGGTGTATTGGTAGACACTTGGATCCCTAGATTGTGAGGTCCAATGTTCAAATCTATGTGCATATAACCCTTAGAAAGTGGAGGACAAGGGGGGTCTTCCAGGTGAAACTATTGTTCATTTCAATCTTTCAAGTATAAATGGAAGGGTAGTGTTAATTCTTCGATGATTCTCCTATTTTTGGAGAGGGTCTGCACGCACTCCGAGGAGAAGAAGATGATTCATTGTGCGAAAAACCCGGTGACGCACAAAGATGGAGATATTATTGACCACCCAGCTGCGTAGAGATTCTATATTTCTTTCCTCTCACTCTTATTACCCATAAAGGGTAATACTCATGGTCTCTCAAATGGGTGCCACTTGGCACTCATGTGAGCATCATTCTTACTCAATATAAGAGATGGTTCACACCTCTTACTCATAGCTAAAGAATAATACTCCATGTGACATCTCCTTTCCCTTAATTCCATTTTTGTCCTCAAAAATGGTATTGGAAGGTCTGATAGAAAGAGAGAAATAATAGAATCTCCACTCCCACTATATCCCCATGTATAGTAATACATGGTCATATCTCCATGTTGTTTCCCCATATCCTTCCCCTTAAGAAGACTCTTGGGAAGGTAATCTAAAGTTGGGAAACCGTCTCTAAAGCGTGCTAACCTGCTCCCATGTAGCACTATCTTCTGAACTATCTTTCCACTTTACTAGACACTCTTTATATAAGTGACTTCTAGTCCATTTTTCTCAAGTGCATAGTATGCTCTCAGGTTCATGTGGAATAGATTGAACAGAAATAAGTTCTACTACCTCACTATCTGGAATGAGGTTGTCAGATTCACCTAGCCTTTTCTTAAGACGGCTAACATGAAAAACTGGATGGATTTGACTATTCTCGGGAAGTTGGAGCTCGTAAGCCATCTTTCCTATTCTCTTAAGTATTTGGAAAGGTCCACAATACCTAGGAGATAGTTTTGGACAAGGTCCCGTCTTCATGGTTTTAGACCTAGATGGAACTCTAAGATAGACCTATTCTCCTACCTCAAAGTTGATGTCTCTCCTTTGAGGGTCAGCATAGGCTCAAGCCCTATCCTGATCTCTCCTAATGCTATCCTTAGCAAGTCTAAGCATATCGTTCATCTCTTCCAAGAAGTCCTTTGCAGCTTGAACTTTCTCATTCTGCAATCCTACTGCATAAGGAGCTCTTGGCCGAAACCCATACATAAGCAAATGGACTATGCCCAATGGAAGAGTGCTTGGCACTATTATATGCAAACTCTACTATAGATAAGTACTCTTCCCAATTAGTTTGCCTTTCATTCACATATACTTGAAGCATATCCTCTAGGATTTGGTTAACCCTCTCTGTTTGCCCATCCGACTGTGGATGCTCGGCCGTACTCATGCTAGGTTTCATGTCCAACCTTTTAAACACTGCTCTCCAAAAATGGCTAGTAAACTTCCTATCCGATCAGAGACTATGTCTAAGGGAAGACCATATAATCGGTATAGGTTCTCTACAAAAAGCCTAGCCAACTCTGGTGTCTTCACTATAGTACGTGTCGGAATAAACCTAGCCATTTTGGTTAACATATCCACAATTACCCAGACTGAGTCGTGCCCTCTATGAGCCTTAGGTAATCCAGCTATAAAGTCCATGGAGATACTCTCCACTTCCCATTAGGAATATCCAAAGGGTGGAGTAGTCCTCCAATCCTCAACCTCTCAGCTTTATTGACCTGGCATTTCGTGCACTTAAGCACATACTCTAGGACGTCCTTATGAAGTCCAGGCCAGTAAAAATGCCTCTTAACAAGATCATAAGTCTTGTTAACTCCTGGGTGTCCCGCACTAGGTGTGTCATGACACTCATACAAAATATGCCGTCTCATCTCAAGATCTCTAGGGACACACGCCTTACCTTTATATAACAGACATCCATCATGGACACTGTAATTCTTCCACTTGAATCCTTCTTGAGTACCCGTCGATACTCCATCCTCACTGGAAACCCGTATATCACGATCCCCATTCTCTATGGCTTCCCAAATCTCGGAATATGCAGGATCAAGCCTACATTTCCCTCTAATGGACTCAAGTAGCTCACTAGTGATCTGAGTAAAACTCAGTCCATTGAGCATAGGCATGAAGCTAAGTGAATCAGCCACTACATTAAACTTTCCCTTCCAATACCTAAGCTCATAATCAAATCCTGAAGGGTCTTTGCCCAGCGGGCCTTACGACCTTTTAAGGTTTGTTTGATTAGAGAGCCACTTAATGCTCTCTTGATCAAACACTATCGTGACTTTGGCACCATATAAATAATGAAGCCACTTCCTCAAAGCATGGACAATTGCATACAACTCCTTCTCATAGGCGGAGTAATTCTTCTAAGCCGGTTCTAGTTTCTTACTTTCAAAAGCTATTGGTTGACCATCCTGAACTAAAACTGCTCCTATAGCAAAATCGCTCGCATCAGTCTCAACCACAAAGGGTTTATTGGGATCTATGATATGTAAAAGTGGAGTTGTAGCAATTGCTACTTTCAATTTCTCCATACTTTGCTTCTGTGTCTCTCCCCAATGAAAGGCTTTTTCTTTCCCTTTAAGTTGTTCCATCATCGGAACAACAATTTTGGCATAATTCTTAATGAATCTTCGATAGAAACCTGATAAACCTAGGAAGATCTATAGCTCTTCCAAGTTCTTTGGATGTGGCCATTCCATAATAGCCCTTGCTTTTTCAGGATCCATCTGGATTCCATTATGGGAGACTATATGCCCAAGGTATCTAACATCAGTTTTGAAAAATTCACACTTTGATTCCTTAGCAAAGAGTGAATTTTCCCTTAGCACTTGAAATACCTTTCTTAAGTGTTCCAAGTGCTCCTCTTCTGATGCACTATAGATCAGAATGTCATCCAAGAAGTCTACTACAAAATGTCCTAGATAAGGCTGTAATACACTATTCATGAGCTTCATGAAAGTGGCAGGAGCATTGGTGAGACCGAAAGGCATCACCAAAAACTCATAGTGCCCATATCTAGTCCTAAATGCAGTCTTAGAGACATCCTCTGCCCTAATCCTTATCTGATGATATCCTAATCTAAGATCAATTTTGGTAAAATACCTAGCTTGATGTAACTAATCAAATAGATCTTCCAATGTAGGCATTGGAAACCTATTTTTGATAGTTATCTTATCAAGTGCTCTATAATCTATACATAATCCCATAGAGCTGTCTTTTTCCTTAACTAGGAGCATTGGTGATGCCCAAGGTGAGTTACTGGGTCTAATGAAGCCCTTATCTAAATAATCATGTAACTGCCTCTCAACCTCCTCATGTTGAGAAACACTAAGCCTATAAGGTGGCTTACAAATAGGTTTAATGTTAGTAACTACCTCAATAGCATGGTCAATGTCCCCTCTCTCAGGTGGTAGCCCTCTAGGTAAGTCAGTGGGAAAAACATCTCTATACTCAAACATAAGATCCTTAAAAATTTTAACCACACACTCTTGCAAGAAAGAATAATAGAAAGTCCTGTCCATATTTACATTCTTAGCATGAAAATATACATCAAATGAATTGTCTGTACAATGCTCAATATCATGACTATACAATAAAAAGATCTCCTTTACATGCTGAAAATGTCAAAGACTACACAACTCTAAAGATGAAATGAGAGGTGCACTAGGTATATCTCTCTCTCTCCCTATATACAAAATTTACTTCCATTTCTTTCAAACTCAAGTGTGTTGTTTTGATAGCTGTGTTTAAGTGTGTCTCCCAACCCCCATAGCCACTCTCTTCCTAACACAAGGTCTGTTCTCTCCATATTCATAATTTCGAAGTCCATGTGATCTATATAATCTTGCATCTTGACGTCCAAATTGGATACCATAGTATCCCATATCCTCTTGTCTTCCCCTTGCATCATAGATACTATGTATTTATGTGCACTAGGCTGCTCGGGAATTTTTAGTTTCTTGACCAGAGCATAGTTTATAAAGTAATGAGTGGCAGAGTCATTCTATCATGACTCGCACCCTGGTCCCGTATACACTACCATGTAGTTTAACTAGGTCATGTGGTCCAAACTACGGTGACCACAATGACTGAGTCAAACAACAGGTGAGTTCTATATCCTCATGCATCACCTCCACTCCCTTGCACCTAGAGCTGCCATGAATAAGAAGTGTCTGCACTAGGTGGACCGCCTTTTTGCCCTTTTCAGGGGATGTACTACTCTTTGGTCCTCTCTTCTTTTCTTCCCCCTTCTTGAGTGGACAGTTTCACTGTGAATGGCTAGGAGACAAACACCTAAAGCATAGATTCTCTCTTTTGGCCCTCTCAAACTGATCTGTGGGTAACCTAGGCCCTTGTGATCTTTGTTTCTTAATGAAAATTTTGTTTTTCCCCAATGGCAACTTCTTCTTGAACCTAGTCATACTAAGAGGCTTGAGGGGCTGATCCGTCTCCATAGGAGTATATTGAGGACAGTTATGGTCCTCATAGATCTGTGCATACTTGATCGCCTCCTCAAATGTCTTAGGTGCATTCCTTCTTACCTCTCTCTTGATGGCTTTATCTAAGCCTCTTACAAACCCTCTAGTTTTTTGGAAATCATCTAAGCCCTTAAGTTTCAAAATGATCTCCCTATACTGGGATATGTAGACCGTCAAAGGCCTACCTCTTTGAGTGATCCTATCCCACTCATCCCAATTCCTCCCCTCCTCATTCTCAAGAAGAAACTCTTTTAGGAAAAGAGTTTCAAACTGAGTGCGATCTATAGAGGTCGAGTTCACCTCCTTGAGAATCATCCACCACTTATAAGCACGTGGCACAAGCGAGAGACTCGCCTCTAGCACACAATATTTAGGTGGGGTGCCCTTCAGTTGATGCAAATCATGCCACTTTTGTAAAAAAGTGTAGATTATATCCTTGTTTCTATCTCGGTCATCCCCCGTAAAGGTAGGTGGCTTTAAGTCTTTCAGGAGGGGAGCTTCCCTATAGCTCTCTCCTTTGTGCTTACTAGGAAGAGAAGTATCTTTCCTAGTCATCTCTAAAGGAAGATTAGGGGTTTCTCTTTCCTTCCTAGCTAGAAAAGAGGTGACGTGAGTCTCAATTGAGATCATTTGAGACTTAGGCTGTTGAACGAGAGATGTAATTCTACCTATATCTCTCTCTAGCCTAAGGGTCTGTTCCTTTAAGTCTACAAATTGTTCACAAGTAAAAAAACTCATCCAAAAGTTCCTCATATGTATATTCTTCTTGTTGGGGTTCTTTTTCTTCTAGTTTTTCCTCTACTTCCTGCCCCATTTTTACTTCTTCCATTCTAAAATCAAGATCCTCTAGTTTCTCTTTAGATGGAGAAGTGTGTTCTATTATTTGTTTCCCTTTAGACTCCATGTTTCACTTCCCTTCCCGTGTTTGCTAACTAGAGTATGTGAGAAGAATTGAACTAAAGTTTGAATATCCAAGAAGAAGAGAAATATATCACAAGAGCACTTCCCTGATACAAAATGAAGCTGCGGAAGCGAAATCCAAGTGATCTTTGAAGCTTGAGGTCACTGATTTTGAATCGTCACCAGGCCCAAACAAAAATTTGAAATTTCCGATTGGTTCGGGGAGGTTCTAATCACCAAAAACCAACAAGAACAATGCCAAAACCACATAGCAATAGCCCCAATTGGGCAAACTGAGTGAAACTGAAGCACTTTTGAGATTTGACAATCCTCGCTCATCCAAGAAATGTAGTTCAACACATGTACTTCAAAGATATAAAGCTATCCCAAGTGAAAAAAGTAGATTTGGATGTCGAATGATGAAAAACTAGGCCTGAGAGTGGCCGCATAGTTCTTACTGAAGTTCTATAGAAAGGTTTCGGTTAACCAAATCTTGTCCAAATCAAAAATCAATGATCTTTTAGCGAAGCTTAGGAGTGTAGCTTCGTAGTGTGACAAAAATTTTTGAAATCGGATGTCGTATGACCAAGCTATGGTGCAGAGAAGATAGGTATGTCACGGGTAGGAGGTGGAAAAGCTAATCTTCATGGAAGGGTGACTTTGAAAACCCATAACTAAAAGCCTGAAGCTCTTCAAGATAAACCCATGACCCATAGCCCTTGTCCACATCCCATATTACATGTGTGCACCATTTCTTCCTCGATTCCTTAATTCATAGCATAACCTTTCTCCTCCCCAATATTAGAAAAAAAACTCAAATTTAAAGTACCATATGTACCTTCTCTAAATGAGTTCTCTTTTCCCAAATGAGCTCGTAGTAGCGACAAAGCTTGGAATTATCCCATATGCAATCGTGCAACAGCTTTTTCGTGGGTATAAAGATAGGAGTGTTCCTTCATATGTTTCATCCTTGAGAGGAGGTGAGGAGAGGAGCCTCTCCTTGTGTGGGCGGCGACTCCTGGCGTGTGTGGCTCTGTCGCGCGTGTGGCTCTGTTGACATCGAAGTTATGCACGTGCGATTCTGTCTGGGCATCGATCGTCTTCTGCTCTCATACCAACTGTAAATTCTGTTAAAAATAAAGAAGTAAGCTCGTATATATTTTTGCAAAAAGGATTTTCTTCAAGTAGAAGGAAAATACAAAAATGAAAAATAGAAGCATTTACTTCAGCAAGTAGTGGAGGCCAAAAGAGAATCATTCAAAAGAGAATCAAATCCAAAATCTGAATTGTAAGAGGAGTGGCTGTCCAAAGTAGTGGAGAAATGATGGAGAAGAGCTCTCAAACTCATCATGAGAGTTTTTGGTCACTTGGCTATAAAAGAAGCAAGGGAGGACACTCAATGAGAGAGCAAGAAGGCGTGGAAGCCTCCTTGTATCTACTTCATTTGGTTTGAGTCATTTCGTTCAGTTCACTCTCATAGAGTGTGTCCAGCCGCACACCCATTTTTGGGTAGTCTACTTGTGAGAGTCATATCTCTCAACATATGTATCCAAATTTAGTGTTTAAACATTCGTTGGAAAGCTTATCTTGAGTACTTCCTCTGTGTAGAACAGTTTTATGAAATTCTTTATGCTTTCTGAGTTATTCAGGTTTTAGTGAAGTCCAGTTTTCAGCTATGACCAGCCGCACACCCATTTTTGGGTAGTCTACTTGTGAGAGTCATATCTCTCAACATATGTATCCAAATTTAGTGTTTAAACATTCGTTGGAAAGCTTATATTGAGTACTTCCTCTATCTAGAACAGTTTTATGAAATTCTTTATGCTCTCTGAGTTATTCAGGTTTTAGTGAAGTCTAGTTTTCAGCCTAACTGAGTGGACAGGTAGTCTGTTTTGAATCAAATAGTTGACAACTCAAATCTACTCCAAATTGAGTGTTTGATATCTCATTTGAAAGCTCTAGGTGTCTAGTTTGAGTGACCAAAGTTTCAAGTTCATTGGATATTTCAGTTGGTACCAGTTTTCATTTGAAGGTTCTGCTATTGGCAAGAGTCTTCATCCTGAGAAGGTCTTCTACACTTTCCGCTGCGATTAGGAGAGGAATTCTCCAACAAATTCTCTGATGATTCTCCTATTTTTGGAGAGGTTCTGCATGCACTCTGAGGAGAAGAAGATGATTCATTGTGTGGAAAAACCAGCGATGCACAGCGATGGAGATATTATTGACCGCCCAGTCGCGTAGTGATTCTATATTTCTTTCCTCTCACTCTAATTACCCATAAAGGTTAATACTCATGGTCTATCAAATGGGTGCCACTGGCACTCATGTGAGTATCGTTCTTAATCAATATAAGAGATGATTAACACCTCTTACTCATAGCTAAAGAATAATACTCCATGTGACAGGTAGTGATCCCTCCTACAAGGTTTTCTCCTTTGATGCATTGTGAGTCCTAAAAGTTGATAATGGGAAGCTCAATGAGAAACCCTCAAACATTTCATGATTTTTTTGAATTTGTATGTGTAATTTGGCTCCATTCAAACATATGCACTAGCTTCAACATATCATTATGCTTTTTTGCATCAATACGGATTAAGTCACCTTGACTAACCTTTCGATATATGTTCTTCAATTTCTTGATTGTTGGTTAATTTCATTCTTGGGAGCTTCTCCTCTTCCTAAGTGGTCATCCCTTCTACAAATTTTTCATAGACTTTTTCAATGGACGTCTTAATGTTGTGCTAGTTTCCTTTTCATGAATCTTCCTAGTTACTTCAAGACTTCATAGACTCTGTTATAATGTAGTTAACTTTCGTATGGTGACTAGAAGATCTACTTTAGAAGAGATAATAAGAAAATTCATATGCTTAAATTTCTTTCTCCCAGCATTCCAAGTTATATGATCTTCAAACAACGGATACTAATGAATCATCAAATGAATTTTATTTATTTAATTGATGTTTTTAACATACCCATGTGGTTGACATACATGTTTCTTTTCTAAATTTTACCCGCTCAATGGAAATGAACATAGGAACCTTACGAAGGGCTATTACTCATCAAGTTCATTTTCAATCATGCAACCTTGATAAAAAAAAACAAGAATTTTTGTTCCCCCTTGCATATGTATGCTCCTCAAGTTCAAATGTAATTCAAGTTTTCATGGAGCGTGAGTAAGTTCTGGGGTATTTGCACCTAGCATACTAGTATAAAGTAATTTGGACTAGCTTGAGGTATTATATCAAGTATTAGGTCACTAATAACATAGCTTAGTGATTAAGTCATTGGAATGTTGCAAAAGCTTTGGATTCAAGTCCCATGGGGTGCATGGGTGTTGGATGTGTGTAGAAGTATGAGAGACACATGAGAAGCACACACAAGGAGCACAAATGCAAAAAGACACGTGGAGAAGATGGATGGATAGAATAGCTCTCTCTATTGACAATGAACTAAATTGAAGTAAAAGCTGAATAATATCCCTAAGTACAAAGTACTACCACATATGAGTGAATCGTGTATGCAGTAGCATGGGGAGAAAACCTCTACCCAACACTAGAGTAAAACGTGTCCATGTATAGGGAAAAGGTTCACATCAAAGCTACTCGAGGAACACATAAGTGTAACAAACCCCCCTACAGCGAATGATGTAAATAGATACATGGAGTGACATATCAACCCCCACTAGGCAATAAGGCTAAAGCTTTGCAGAAAGCTTCAAACTTTTCCCATGGAAGAGCTTTGGCGAATATGTCTACCACATTATCTTGTGTAGGCACGTATACCAAATCAATAGCTCTTGCACGAAGGTGCTGTATCACATAGTGATAATGCACCTCAAGATGTTTGGTTTGTGCATGAAACACTAGTTTCGTGCAACATCCAATGCACTCCTCCAATCAGTGACAATCCATGCAAAGATCCATCAATAAGCATCTCAACCATATACACTCCACTCTAGCTATGATAACTGCATTGTACTCAGCTTCACAACTCAATGTTGCCACTATAGGTTGCTTCTTACTCAACTAAGATATGCATGCATCTCCAAGGAAAAAGCAATTACCACTAGTGTACATGCAAGTATCATAAGAACAAGCCCAATCACTATCTGTAAAAGCATGCAAGCATGGTTGAATATATCTTCCATAAAAGAGACCTAAACTCAAAGTGCCTCTAAGATATCTACACACATGTTTCATTGCTTGCCAATGCTTAGTGCTAGGGCTATGCATGAATCGACTCAACTAGGAAACTGCATATTGTATATCCCTCCTTATGTTGCATGCATATATAAGACATCCCAGAGCTTGCTGATAAAGAGAATGTCAAATGCATCACTAGAATCCTATAAACTGAGAGCCTAAATCTTGTCACATTTTTGCAACTCCATTTTTTTCAAGTTGAAAATTTTTCGAGCTTGAGGACTATTAGAAATATCTACATACCAATTTTCATAATTTTTAGACTCCGTTTGAGCTTTCAAATAAGTCGTGGAGCCTAATTTTTAACTAGGTTGGACACTAGGTCTACTCAGGGCCAAAGCTAGTGAAAAACTATAAAAGAGCTAGAGAGCTCATTTTTGAGGTTGGCTTGGTAGAGATTGAAGCTTTTGTAATAGAGTTTTTTTACAATTGAGAGCATTCCATTGTTCCATTCTTTGTTCCTGCCTTGTGTGCACATGTGTGTGTGTATGTGTATGCATGGTTGTGTGCTTCTCACTCACTCGCTTGGGCACTTCACTTGCTCATGGTCATCATACCACCCTCATGTCTCCAGAGATTGACCATTATGAGGTGGATCTCCTCACATTAGTACTCCTCATTGTGCTATAGTGACACCAAATTTGGTGTCATTGCTGGAGAGCGAGCTTCAAGGACGATCGTGTGATGGTAAGATGTAGAGTTGTGACATTGGACTCATAGGTAATTTCCTTAATTTTCATTTTTTTTTCCTTTCTTTATCACCATCACCATTATCATCATCCTCACCATCTCCCACCTCCATCTCCTTCTTCACTAATTTTTCCAATTCTTAGTCATATTCCATTCCCTACCTCATTCCCCTCATTCCATTCGTGAGAGAGAGCAAGAGAGAGCTATTCTGCATTCAATTTTTGTGTTGTTTGTGAGCATTTCTTGTAACTTTCAACCGTATCACCATCTCCAACAGCTTTCGCAGGTACGACAGACCTCTGCATAGTTTTTGAGATGATGATCTCTATCTGTCGCAATAGATAGAGAAAGTTGGTATTCCTTGTTTTCATGCATGGCATAATAAACCACCACAAGAGCATCCCAAATCACTAGAAACATCCTAAAAATTGCATTTTTTGTTCTATCGTGACAGAACAAATCCACGATAGATGATAGATGATGGACACTGTGTATCGTGATAGACACCCGTCTATCATGACAGACATGACCCCCACAATAGACACCCATCTATCATGATAGACAGGATCCTAAGATAGACACCCATTTATCGCGACATACATCATTTATCGTGACAGAACAAAGTCCATGATAGATGATAGATGATAGATGATAGACACCATCTATAGCTACAGACATGGGTGTATCGCGACGTATAGGACCCCGCGATAGACGCCATCTATCACAATAGTCAGAAGGCCACAATAGATGATAGATAGCGTCTATCATGATAGACACCATCTATCATGATAGACACCCATCTATCACAATAGATACCCATCTGTCACGACAGACAACTATGCACAATAGAGACTGCCTATCACGATAGATAGACATACAATTTCGACAAAAAAAATGAGGTTGTAATTTTTGAAAATTGGGGCTAAAATTTGGCCTTTTTCAAGCTCTTTTACCCACACAATTGTGGATGCTTTAAACAAATACACAAATATCTTGAGAACTTTTATTTGCCTATTTCACCCCTAGGAGCCTGAACTGACATAACTTTTTCATACAGAATCCATTTTTTGAGCTCTCAAGTACGTTGGAAACCTTGTTCCAAATCCCACACGGGGTCAATTGTTTTTTTTTAAATAATGTGTTGATTTTAGATAGGTCAAATTGAAGTTGACCTTGAGGTGGGACTAGGAAGCCAAGAGATCTCAAAACGATTTTTTAGCAATACAAGGGGGAAAATGGGTCTTTAAATAATCTATGAATCAAAATTTTATATCACTTAAAGTTAAGGATTGAATTAAACTAGGAACTTTTATAGGTCCATTAAGAGATCTTGAGGAGGCCAAAACAAGGTGCTAGTGTGTGCAAGCTTGGGAACTCGTGTCTTGAGCTTTCAAGTGCAATCAAAGGAGAAGTGACTTGCGGTTGGAAGCATTCTTAAACCCCCCGATCAATTCTTAGCCTAGGCTAAGCAAGACTAGTTGTATTAATTAATTAGGGTGATGATAAGCACGACATAAGTACAAGAAACCCTAATTAATCAAGTTCAAGTATAGCTAAGATATTATTGTGGCAAAACCTAAGGGAAAGAATACAAATTGTTTGAAAAACACTTCAAGTACGATAAAAACTCAAATATTCCTCACGATGACAACTAGTGGACAAGAAGTGAACATCTAATTAAAATGAAAAGAACAAGTGATTGATACAAAATGACATCACAATGCTCTTGTACTCGAGAAATTGGGATTAATCGATAAGGCTTATGAACCTTAGACCATGTAGACATCTAGGTCGGGATAGACAAAGCATTAGATCTTTTGAGGCTAGTGTCAACCATATAGCTAGGTCATGGGTGATTATCCCTACATGCTAAGTTTAGAAACAAGTGATTCATAAATGTCTTTTAACATGGAGAGACCCGTAGGTAGCTTAGGCACTGCCTATTTACAGACACTAGAAGGTCCCTATAAAACACAATTGGAATATATCAGAACCAATCGATTAGTTGCTTGCATCTATGAGGATGGGTTGCAAAGATCACTCCTTCAACTTAGAAACCCAGATCAACCATTTGGACTTGAACACCTAGTGGTCAAGTTCGAAGAGGGTTCTTGTATTGACAAGGAAGGAACCATGTACGTGGTCACGATTGATAGAAAACTGAGGCATTTCAAAATTTTAAACACATATTTAAGATGCTCTAGGCCTACATATCACATTTATGCACTTAGTTTAGCAAGTTGATCATTTTTTTTATCAGTCGCGATTGACAGAGGTCAACACTTCGGGACCTGCAAAGTCAAAAATTTTACCTGCTGGAGTTGGTACAGCTGCTAGGAATGCCAGTTCCTACAGAAATCTCAAAAAACACGTAAATGCACAAGCACATACTCGCTCTCTCGCTCTCTCTCACAAGTGAAATGAGTGGAATGGTATGGGAAGGGTGATATGAACAAAAAACTGAAAATGTCGCGATGATGGAGATGGAGGTGGGAGATGGTGATGATGATGATGGTGATGAAGATGGTGAAGAAAACAAAAGGAAATAGATAAAAGTGAAGAAAATACCTATGAATCCAACGTCTCAACTCTACATCTTACCATCACATGCTCGTCCTCAAAGCTCGATCCCCGGCAACGATGCCAAAATTTGGTGTAGCTCGGTGATGAGTAGCTTCTCCTTTAATGTCAATCCGGGAAGATATGAGGATGGTATGAAGACCTCAAACAAGTGTGTGGGTGAGAAGCACACAAACATGCACACACATACACACACACATGCACACAAGGCAAGAACAAAGAGAGAGACAATGGAGTAACTTCTATTGCAAAAGAGTTCTCATACAAGTTCAAATGTACAACAAGCTAACCTCAAAAATGAGCTCTCTAGCTCTTTTTATAGTTTTTTACTAGCTTTGGTCCTGTACAGACCTAGTGTCCGGCCTAGTTAAAAATTAGGTCCCTATGCTATTTTGAAGGCTCAAATGAGCTCAAAAAATTATGAAAATTGGTACATAAATACTACTGATGCTCCTCAAGCTCAAGGACTCCTCTGCTTGTACAAAATGGAGTAGGAATAATAAAAAATGTTATTTATAATGGTGTGGAGTGACTAAAATCACTATTTGGAAAATATTAATTCATGAAAAATGATAGGCCTATTTGCCGGATCTCCGTTGACTGCTTTGCCTACTTGGCCCCTCTTTTTGCTCTAATTCTCTTCGTTGGCGTCCTTGTCCCCTGACTACTGCCAAGAGTGTCCCACTAAAGCACTACAGTCTATCACTCCATATGAGGCTTGGCATGGTCGCAAGCCATCTGTTGCTCATCTGCATGTTTTTGGTTGTCTGGCATATGCATTAGTGCCTGAACAACATCGCAAGAAATTAGATGATAAAGTAGTAAAATGTATTTTTGTTGAGTACAGTTCTGAAAGCAAAGGCTATTATCTGTATCATCCACAGACTAAACACATTTTGGTTAGCCGTGATGTTGTTTTTGTGAAAGATGCTATTCAACCTTTACTTTCATGTATGAAGAAGACATCTATTAGCTTCAAAGACATGTATGATACTTTGCTGCCTCTTTTTACAGGTGGACAGTCTAGTGATGGTCCTAATGAGGCAACTTCTAAGCCTTTGTAGGTCTGAGGTGATGATGCAGATCATTCCATTTCTGATGTAAATTTACATGATGCACTTGTTGATGAGAGAGCTCATATTGAGGAGGCAAAAACTATGCCAAAATGGCTGGTGCAAACTTTGCGTGATAGCAAATTAGATGCACCTCTGTCATATCGTACTCATTCAAGATCTCATAGTGCCTCTTTTGCATCAGATTGCTATGCTATGGGTGCCTCTAGTCTCTGTGATGAGACTGAGCTTGTTTCATCTGATGAAGCACACAATTCTGAACATTCGATGGCTGCAATGCAATTTGAATATGAAGCACAAAATTCTGAACATTCGATGGCTGCAATGCAATCTGAATATGAAGCTATCATGAACAATGGTACCTGGTCTTTATGTGACTTGCCTCTTGGCAAGAAGGCCATTGGCACTAAGTGGGTGTACAAGTTGAAGCATAAACCTAATGGAACATGTTAGCCCACAATTTGGTTGGTTTTGATGCACTAATGTGGTTCTATTTGGCAGGAATTTGTTTGATTTCAGGTACTTGAAGAGTGAATTTGAGAATTGATGAGAAGCATGTGGAGGTATTGATTGCAGGATATGTTCATCATGATCTTAATGAGGAGGCATTAAGGTGCTTTGATCGAATGCAACAAGATGGCTGCCTTCCAGATGCAGTTACATATGCCTGCATTTTGAAAGCTTGTGGTGGGGCAGGTGCTGTGCGTAGAGGGCAAAACGTTCATGTAGATATTGTCAAACAGGCAGTGCTTGAAGAACACAAGGACATTAACATTGGGTTAGTGATTATGTACGCAGAATGTGGTATGCTTACTGATGCCCAAGAAATCTTTGACAAGCTTCCAGTTCGAGATGTGGTTGCATGGAGTGTTCTCATGGCAGGTTACTCTCAGTCATCGTGGCCTTCTAGAGGAGGGACAAATATACTACGAGATGATCAGTAAAGATTATGGTCTAACTCCTACTCTGGAGCACCACACTTGTATGGTTGATTTATTCTGTCGCGTTGGTGATCTTGATGGAGCAGTAGTAGTTATCAAGTCAATGGAGGTTTCTCCTAATCTTGCTCTATGGCACACATTTCTGGGTGCTTGTGTAGTGTGGAAGAACGTGAAGTATGGGAGATGGGCTTTTGAAAATGCAGTGGCATTGGATGAGAAGGATGGTACGTCATATGTCAGCATGAGCAACTTGTATACTGCTGTGGGCAGACTGGATGATGCAATGAAGATGGAAGCTTTGCGCTTGGAGAGACTTCAAGGAAACAGTGTGGATATGCTTTGATTCAGGATTGATTCGAGTTTGGTGCCTTGCAGGATGCTAAGGATGTGCTAAATGGAGATCTGAGAGCAAACAAGACTTCCAAATGAGAGGGAAAAGTGCCCACGTTATTTTGACCATATTTACTTTCATGAGCAAGTTAGGAGATAAAATATCAATAAACCGGTTAACACAATGTATGTGGAAATAACCCAGGCTAATGGAGAGTAGAAAAGTGTCCGCTTTTACTGGGCATTATAGATGAGTCTCTTTGCAAATGATACTAGTTATATTGATTCTACGGGGTAGCTCATCCAAAGGAGTGGCCACCAAAGGCACAATAATTTTGGAGGATTTAAAGATATGCTATCAGCCAACATCGCCATTGGTCTTATGTGGAATCACATGCACATTTGAGGGAGGGAAGAGAGTTGGTGTTGTGGGGGCAGGTCCGTTTTTTTGCAGAGCTGACAAGAAGAAACGGAAAAAGGGGTGGCCACGAAGAAGGGGAAGGATAAGTGGCTGGAGGGGGAGTTCACAAAAAAGAGTACAAAAAAGGGAAGGCAGCAGCGCTGGGGTCACTTCTTCTTCTGTTCGTGGAAAAGGGGAAGGGTTTTTTTCTTCTTTTGCCAGCAGACCGAAGGGGAAGGTGGACACATACGGATCTTTCTTGTATTTCTCCTCAGTCTTTGGCTATTCGTTTTGGGGGTTTTCTTTCAGGAGGAGAGTGCAGAAGGGGGCATCGAACAGCAGTTTGGGGATTTTTTTTATGCTGCAGGAGAATCAAAGGAGAGGCTTCGAGGGGAGGGACGCTCACTCTTCCTCGCTCATTCTTTTTCTTCCCTCCCGACAATAGTAGAGGGAGGCATTTTTTGAATGTTTGTGCAGGCAAGTGTGGAAGGCAGAGGAGAAGAGGGCAGGGGAGATTCAAGGATGCAATCTGAAATGGAAAGGGAGCATCAGCATGGAGGCATTTTCCGGGTGTTCAAGGGGAAAAGCTGAAGGGAGAACGGAGTGAAGACGAAGAGCCCATGGGTGAATGCACAGGTCAAGGTGGAGGAAATTGTGGATTTGATAGCCATTCAGGAGGCCAATTAGGGAAAGTTGAGGAAGATTTATGAAAGAGGTGAAGCACAGTTGCACGTCGACAGCGATTTCTCCACTCACCATCTCACGCAGCAGCCCTCTTCTCAGATGATGGGAAGAATACCGAATCATCTCTTAAGGCGAAATGCAAAGAGAGACAAAGATTCATGGCTTTCTGCTCCAGGAACACACACAAAAGGAAAATGGGTTGCCTTTTAACCTACAGGGTAAAGCATGAATGCTTGATCGTAAAGCTTTGTAAACGGTGAGGAAGACATAAACTTTGATATAGCAGCTCGAAAAGTAGAGTTCAAATGCCAAAATGTATGATGAAATTCTAGACTGTGGGCCAACTCGAGTGCCTTTCTCTTTTGCCGGTGGTCATGGTCAATGAGAATACGTGCAGATGGACATATCCGTGAAGAAGAAGGATTTTGCAACTCAAACAAAACGTGCAGAAGAGAAAATGGTAGAATCGATGGGCTCATCAACATGTTCTGCGTAAAATAAGATCAGTTAGAGCAAACATCGGTGGAAAAGAAATGTCAGGAATCATTTGGAAAGGAAAGCTGAGAGGATAGCAGGGAACGCTCTGTGTCGCTTTCTTGAGCTGTTAGGAAGTTTCCTAGGAAGTAAAGGAATCCTTGCTGCTTGGCGATCTGTTTAGTGATCACGAGTTTGATGTTTTTGCTGAACTGGGTAGAACGGTCATTCATTCAGTGTTGTTGTCATAGCATGTTTGCGGTACTGAGGAGTCGAAGTTAAAAGAAATCGGCTTCCGTCCTGTAGACTAAAACCGATTCAATGTGCTGTGCACATGAATTCTCAAAAGCATACTGTCACTGCAATTTCCACTTCTACAAAGGAATTCAGGTGATGGGGAGAGAACTGGGATAGAAGGACAGATTGAAACATTTGATCCCTTCGTTTAGTCTCAGAATTATTCATGCAATTGGCATTCCAAAATATGGAGTTCGGTTTTCCTGCACACATAGCAGTCCATGCTTCATTTCTTGGCAAATTTAACTGTAAGAAATCCTTGGTTACGTTTCAGTTATGCAATCATATTTGATGAGCGATGCAATAGCAAATGCCTGTTGTGGACATGTGTCTGCATGTTCTCATGATACTACATATTTATTTTGAATATATGAGTCAGCCTCATGATCTTCGGCCTTGTTAATAATGGTCTGTAATGACTCGCATAAGCGTCTAACTTTTATTGTATCTGAAGCGTATATTTGACGTCTGCCTTTAATTTGCTAATGGACTAGTTTATCAGTAGGTGCTACTGCATTGAAAGAGGATTTAGCTTGTTTGATTATTATTAGAAAAAATAAAGATATCAATTCTGATGTTAAAAAAAAAAGAACTGTGCAAGAGGGAGGTTGTCAGAAGGAATCATTGAGGTTGGATGCTTACCTGTGCACGTATCTTTCTGTCTTCCCCAAAGATACATTGGAGTGAAACTGAGGGTTTAGAGTGATCAAAGCTTACCTAGCATTACAAACTTTAGGCAAAATATCCTTGAGTGTATACTTTCCCTTGGACTAAGAGGCCCATCATTTTGGTGCGTTTGCCGGGAACATATGAGCTAGTGCCTAACCATAGGAAGAATCCATTGCGAGATAATTATGGGCTCCAGGTGATCCAATTGGACCGATCCCGAGGGGTTTTTAATCGAATAAAGTCTCGTATAACCATTTTTCCTGTGGGCTTAGAGCCTATTCAGAACAATTGACAGGTATAAGACTAGGGTTGTTGCAAAGGGTTATGCGTAGGAAAGAGGCATTGATTTTGATGAAACCTTTGCACCTACATGCCGAATGACTACTGTTCATAACATTTGTGCACTTACAGCTCATCATGGGTGGAATGTACATCAGTTGGACATTAAAACAAAATTTCTTAATGGTGACTTGCATGAAGAAATGTATGTTTCTTAGCCATGTGGCTTTGTGTAGAAAGGGCATGAAAACCAGGTGTGTAGATTAAAGAAGGAATTATATGGTTTAAAACAAGCACCACATGTTTGGTATGAGAAGATACATGCCTATTTGATTGCACATGGTTTTGAGAACAATCCAATTGAAAGCACCTTATATGTTAAGCGTGTTAATGATGTGCTTTTGATCATTGTTGTGTATGTTGATGACATGCTACTCGCAGGTCCTCATGAGAAGCATATTGCTGATTTCAATGTTGATTTGCATGCCTCATTTGAGATGTGTGATTTGGGGCATGTGTATCATTATTTGGGCATTCAGTTTATATGTTGATGGTGGAGTAGATTTGTGTCAAACGAAATATATATATATATATATATACTGACACATTATTGCAGCATCTTGTTCTTGAAGACTATAAACCTATTGCCACTCCTATGGAGACAGGCTTACGATTGAGTCTTCATGATGTTGGAGATGCATTTGATGTTGTTCTCTATCAGCGGGCTGTTGGATGCTTGATTTACTTATGCATTACTTAGCCATATATTTAGTTTGCTATCTCACAGATGAGGAGGTTTATGCATTGCCTAGGTGTCAAGCATTGGCAGGTGGTTAAGCACATCTTTCGCTACTTGAGTGGTTTATTGTTTTATCCCAAGGGGGGATTACTACAACCATATTTGCATGCTTTTTCTTAAAATGACTCGGCTGGTTGCTATGACACTCATGTGTCCACTAGTGGTTTTTGCTTCATGCTTGGTAGCTCATGGTTATCTTGGCTGAGCAAGAAGCAACCTACTATAGCCACTTCCAGTTGTGAGGCGAAGTATAGGGAAGCTTTCATAGTGATTTTTGAGTGTGTGTGGCTCAAATGCCTTATGGCTGATTTGGGTGTTGGTTAGTCTTCTACCACCACCATCTTCACTGATAGTCAGAGCGCATTGGCAGTTATGAAGAACGCTATGTTCCATGCTTGCACTATGCACATTGAGGTGCATTATCATTATGTCAGGGAGAGGTTCTTTACTGGAGAGATTAGCTTGGCATATGTGCCCACGCATGAGAAGATTGCATACCTTTTCACGAAGGCTCTACCTAAGGAGAAGTTTGAAGCTTTCTGCAAAGCTTTGGGCTTACTTCCTTTTGTGGATTGATTCCACATAGCTTGGCACTTCCTTATACATGAGTGCTAGCTCCTTGTTCACTGCATCACTCCTGAAGTGGTTCGATGGCAATGCACCATGGTGCGCTCTCCTTATTGAGAGCTCCACGACGATATCCTTGGAGTAGAAAAGGGAGCTCCTAAGGCCGCACACAATACTCTGCACAGAGCTTGCAAAATATGTAGAAAAACATAGTACACAGGGAGCACGAAGACAGACTTCTTAGGTCTTACAAATGCGGTTGAACTTACAATCTGTGACTAACCAGACCACTATATGTTTTATTAAAGAACATATACAAAGAAGTGTCCAGTGGACATTTGGCCTTTCACATGGACACTAATGGTAACAATCTCCCACTAAAGGCCAATATGGCCAAAGTAATCATGGGAGAAAAAATAAAGAATGATAAAGAATACCTGAGTGTAAGTATACAAACTGTACCTCCCACCTGATGAGCATGTTACACAATATACAAGTGACTGTGTAAGATCATGAATCAAGTAATCCCCATCAAGTGACAACCGTGTCGAAAGCTATCATGTGGTAGAGCTTTAGTCAAAACATTTGCAGCATTATCTCGAGTGTGAACCTTCTCAAGAATAATGCGCTCCATGGCTAAGCAATCTCTTACAAAGTGATACCTCATCTCAATGTTCTTGGTCTTTGCATGATAGACCAGATTCTTAGCCAAAGCAATGGAACTCTGACTGTCACTGAGCAAACGAGGTACATGCTGAGGTAAACACATATCACAAGCAAGACGAGAAAGCCACAATGCTTCCTTACATGCCTCACTTGCTGCAACATACTCTGCTTTTGTGGTGGAAGCAACTGTACATTCTTGAAGACGATATCTCCAAGAGATAGCACCTCCAGAAAAATGAAAAATGTACCCTGATGTAGACTTTTGATTGTCTACACAACCAGCATAGTCAGAAATTGTGTAGCTAATAATGGATGCTTTCCCTCTACCTAAGCATAGAAACTTTTCCTTAGTGCCACTCAGATATCTCAAAATCATCTTGACTTCTTCCCAATGTTTCTTGCCAGGATTAGACATATATCTGCTCATGGCTCCTACTGCAAATGCAATGTCTGGTCTTGTAGCTACCATAGCATACATGAGACTACCAACAACAGAATGATAGGGAATTTTGGTCATGAATTCCTTTTCCTCATTTGATTTGGGGCAATCACCCTTGCTCAATTTCACATATGTGGCTAAAGGTGTACTCAATGCCTTTCCACCTTGCATATTGAACTTGTGAAGTACCTTGGATATGCACTCACTTTGAGACAAGTATATGCATCTTTTACTCCTATCACGAGTAATGCGCATGCCAAAAGTATGTTTGGCATCCCCCAAATCCTTCATATCAAATGTCTGACTCAACTTCTTTTTGAGAATTGACAAGTTGTAAGAGGACTTCCCAGCAATCAACATATCATCGACACAAAGTATCAAACATATCAAGCTGCCATCTGAGCATCTCTTTGTGTAGAGACAATGATCCTCATTGCTTCGAGAATAGCCTTGAGACTTCATAAAAGCATCAAAATTTTGGTGCCATTCTCTAGGGGGACTGTTTAGGTCATACAAGCTCTTCTTGAGCTTACAAACTAGACTTTCCTTGCCAGGAACTACATAACCCTCTTGTTGTTCCATATAGATCTCATCTGTAAGATCTCCATGCAAGAAAGCAGTTTTCACATCCATTTGCACTAGCTCTAAGTCCTCCATTGCAATGAATCCAAGCAACATGCACATGGTAGTCATCTTGACCACTGGAGAGAAGATTTCCTCGAAATCAACACCATGTTGTTTCTTAAAACCCTTTGCAACAAGTCATGCTTTATACTTTGGAGAAGTGCTATCTGATGTGAATTTCAGCTTATATACCCATTTACATGGTAAAGCTTTCCTACCATTTGGCAAAGGTACTAAATCCGAAGTACCATTCTTGTGAATAGAATCCAACTCACTCCTCATGGCATGCTCCCACTTGACATGATCCTCTATTTGCATAGCCTCTTTGTAGCAAGAAGGCTCACCGGCACCTGTTAGCATAACAAAATCTAAACCTGGAATATATCTATCAAGTGGATGTGAGACACGTGTAGGGCATCTCAGTGGTTGCTCAACAAGAACATGTGCAGACTGATCTGATCGGACATTCTCTTGAACACCCCTATGTGCAACATTTTTATGCATGCTAACTGGAGGACTAGTATCTCAAACACCACTCTTCTCATGTCAACCTCCTTAATGGGTTGTTTATGCATCTTAGAATCATTGAAAATGACATCACTACTTTTGATCATTGACCGTGTTTCAGGATCCCATAAGCGATATCCAAATTGTCCGTCTCAACCATATCCAAGAAAAATGCATTTCTTTGACTTATGGTCCAACTTTTATCTAAGAATCTTGGGTATATGAACATATAATTAACACCCAAAAACTCGAAGATGATCATAATATGGTGGCTTCCCTGTCCATAACTCTTGTGCCACTTTCAGAACTTTGGCAGTACTAGGTGAAAGGTTAATCACATGAACTGCAGTCAATACTACTTGTGCCCAAAAGCCTTGTGAGAGGTTTGCATGATGCAACATAGAAACTACTCTATCTTGAATAGTTCTATTCATCCTTTCAGCTACACCATTCTATACTGGGGTATAAGGAGCTGTAAACTCTCTATGAATCCCTCTAGACTGATAGAAAAGGCTGAATTCATGTGAGGTATACTCACCCCCATTATCTAAACATAAAGCCTTAAGCTTAGTTCCTTTTTCAGTCTCAACTGAAGCAAGCCATTTATTGAAAGTAGGGAATACCTCATCCTTTGATTTGATAGGATATACCTAGAATTTTCTAGTAGCATCATCTATGAAAGTGACAAAGTAAAGAGAACCACCTAAGGACCTAGTGGGCATAGGATCACACATATCTGTATGAAGGAGATCTAAAGGCTGAATTGAAGAATCAATGTGCGTTCTATGCACATTTCTGGTTTGCTTTCCATATTAACAATGCTCACAAAATGAAAAATCAAAGAAAGATAACACAGGTAAGTAGCCAGAACGAGAAAGATTTTCCATTGCACTATGAGATATATGGCCCAAACGACCATGCCAAATACAAGCCATAGGTTGTTCAATAACAGCTAACAAGTGTTCTTTCTATGATACAAATAAAGGATAAAGTGAGCCAACTTTGCTTCCTTTTGCAATAACCATATTACCCTTTGATATGCGAAAGGATTGAGCATAGAAGACCACCTTGTAACCAAGGTCATCAAGTTGACCAACTGACATCAAAATGTGTGAGAACTGAGGTATATGCCATACATTATGCATAGTAAATTTTGAACCATCAGTGAACTACACAACCATATCTCCAATCCCCACAATGTCACACTGATAAGAGTCACCAAGTCTCACGGTACCAAGAGACTTTGCTGCATAATTAGAGAACCATTCTTTGTGTGGTGTCACATGGGAAGAAGCACCAAAATCTAGCAGCCATGTGTGGGAAAGAGAATCACCCATAAGAGCCTCAATTGGCATAGTACTGTCAAGTGTCAACACATAACCATAATTAGAAATAACATTAATTTCTTCAATCTTCATAGTCAAAGTAGATGGTGCAGGTAACTGTTTAACATGCCCATCAACATTCTATCCTTTACCATAGTAGTCTTTCTTCATATGTCCTTTCTTATGGCAATAATGGCATTCCGTTGACCATTCTTTTCCTGGTTCTTACTCCTGTCATGTTGCTGATTCTTTCCTTGGTAAGAATCACGAACATTATATGCATCTCCACTCTGAGTGCCAACCATATATTTTCTACGAATCTCGTCACTTAAGAGTGCTCCACATATGTCATCATAGACAAGTTTACCACTAGGTGCACTGTTGCTAATAGCTATGCAAAACATATCCCATGATGATGACAGGGTGCATAACAATGATACTACTTTCATTTCATTATCCATATCCATTTTCTGAGCATGTAACTAAGAGAATATAGCATCAAACTCATTTAGATGTGCAACAACGTTATCTCTGTCCTTCATGCGAAGGTCATATACTTTTCTCATCAGATACACTTTATTTGATGCCGTCTCTTTTTCATATGTATTGGATAACTTCTTCGAAAGCTTCTCTGCACTTTCACAATCTATTACTGTAAAGTAAACATTATCTGCCAGGTGCAAACGAATGGTAGACCTGGCCATTTCATCTAACTCCTCCCAATCATCTTCATCCATGTCAGCAGGCTTCTTTGAAATCCCATTTACTGACTTCCATTGCCTCCTTTGAATCACATCTTTAATCTGATTCTTTCATAGAGCAAAGTTTGTGCCATCAAATTTTCAGATCTCAAAATGTTCTTTGCCATGCAAGTTATAGCTCCTCCTCGAAACACTGGCACTAGTCCGTAATCCACCAGATGTGCCTGAGACCTTTGATGCCATGATGGTAGAGAACTGGATAGAATGATAATGGAGCTAGAAGAGTCCAAACACCAACGAATATGTGTATCAAGGAGTAAATCGACCACTGTATAGTTGGCTAAAGCAAAAATCTGAAAAAATTTGCTAGAGTATTCTCTACAAGATGAGCATATGACCAGTGTCAAAATATCATAAAACTACAAGTACTGACATGTTTTCCTGCATAGTGAATCACTGGCTCCACTGCATATAATCAATTACCCAACAGAATCCAACTACGCTTATCGAGCACCTATGAACAACTATCATACATCTCCTATGGCGAGGCTAGTTAAGTCTTCCACCTACGTCACCAAAGAGACCCCGACATCTGGGTGTCTCCCATTTAAGAAAACCTCACCACGATCCTCTTTATCAAACGTAAAAGGCTTTATGCAAAAAACATAATTGCTATATCAATGACCACATGGACATACATAAGCGATATCCACAGAAGTTTACATGGTGTGTATGTGCTCAATATATGCAGTAAAATGATGCTAAAATGTAGAACATATAGCCCAAAAACTAGCCAACAACACCTGCAAGTGTTTGTCAACTCTGATGTTTTAAGCTAAAAAAACTGCATAAATTTGCAGTAGTTGCTGCCACCAAAACTGAAAAACCTTTCGAGAAACCTGTAGTTTTACGAGTGTGGCTAAAAACACAGCCCCAAAGGTTGATATTTATTATCAGAGAAGTACAAAGAACACTCTTCTTGATGTTCTTAGACCTGTGTGAAGAGAACTATGTGCAAAAGTACTCCAAAATGGCTCCAAAAGACACCCCAAAAATGCTTCAAAAATAGGCTTTGAAAGCAAAGAATGAAGCTTTGAGGGACCAAAACATGTTCAAGGTAATGTCAACCTTAGTCTTACCCCTTGTTGAGACACCACAAGAGTGTAGCTTAGTGGCAAGAGATTTCCACGGTTAAGCAAGCTTTGGGGGGAACATTACTGGGATGGGTGACCTCCTAGGAAGTACCAGGAATCTCTATCTTTGTTGATCGTTGAGGTCCTCCCTCGTGTGTAGCCAAAGGTGCCAATGGTGACTCCAGTGACTCAGATGATGTCATATCACTTTATGGGTCATGGTCCAATGTCATATCACTTTATGGGTCATGGTGGGAACACCTCTTGAGAGGAGTTCACCACATGGCATCAAATGGATGCTCTTTCCATATGTATGGGTAGAAGAGGGGATATAAGATTATCTCATCATTTGGATTATTATCCCTAATGAGGAAACAAGGGAGATTATTATTATTCAGTACGCGCTCAGGCGTGGTTCGAAGGTGAGCCAATGTACTCTCTCTATGTGTGGTCTGAATGGTCACTCGTGAAGTCGTTGATGTTGAGGAGCAGCAAAAGGGAAGCAAAGGAAGTACATCATACTAGTATCAAAGTGTAGACGCTCAGCTTTCAAATGCACACAACAGGATTTGAGCTTGCGACCTCTCTATGAGAGGCGTTCGGTCTATCCAGCATGTCTTTGTTGCTTCATAATATGTTAATGAGTTCTACAAAATGTATTCGCAAGCTACGGACACTGCCAGGTATTGCAAAGCTTGGGGAGGAAGATGAGTGACAATATAACTCTAGATCTTCAGTTAGAGAGGATCACATCATTAAATCCCTTCCTCTCCTTTGGGATCATGGATTTTATCATGCGAGTCCGCATCCTAGAATGATCATAAGGACCTACAATGGAAAGCTTGCACATGTTGATTTTGGGATGATGGGAGAACTGGATCAAAATATTTTGACTCACTGATGGAGCATGGAGCATAGAAAAAGTTTTCTCCAGGTTTGATTGTTTTTGTGTTCTTCCTATTCTTTTTAATTTTGCAAAGAGAAAGAGAGTAGGATGAATATTTCATCTCCCCAAAGTTGCCTTTCCATTTTAAGTTTACCAATGTTATGAAGCGAGGGAAATCAGATGTATGGGGAGTAGAAAGCATAAGCTTTTGGTACCTCCAAAATAACCTATTTTCATGATTTTCAAATAAATTTCGGAGCTATTCTTGACAAATAGCCATTTCGGGAAGGGAATATGAAGCGAGATGTTTCTTGGGTTGGTAGGAAAAATCATACACACCTATAGTCTAGTGTATTGACTTCCATATACAATTAAGAAATAAAAAATATATCTCAGTATGATGGGAGTTTGAAGCTCCACAAAACCCCCTTCCATCACTGTTTGAGAGAAAATTTCAGCACCTTAATCTAAGAAAATCCCATTTTGGAAGAGGGAAAAAGAGGTGCACTAAGGATGGGAAAAAGTATAGATACTGAGAGTATGGTATATGGACTTCACAAAGGAATCATAGGATTCATTAAAAGAATAATTTAAGGAGGAATTTTACCTCCTCAAAAACTCCCTTCCCGCACTTTTTTGAAAAATTTCAGTTGTTAGTTTTAGCCCAACTCCAATTTTGGGAGTAAGAAAAGGGACTATTTAAGAAGATTTCTATGGATTAGTGCATACATATATGAAGTATGGTGTATATATTACCATGGAGAAGAGAAAATCCAAGAAAAATCCACATGAGGAGTGGATTATAAGCTTGGTAAAAGCTCCCATTTAAGTTTTTGCATGAAAGTAAAAATCTTGATTTATGCCTCTTTTGGGGAGCAAATTCGCATGCACTAAGGGAGGATTTGGAAGGGTGAAAATAGGCCCAAGCATCTTCATATACCACTCTCTGAGCTTATGGAGAGAATTTTAGGATTTTCTTCATGGAAGAATGCTTTTGGGCACCCCAAAAACCACACTTTCACACTTTTTCCAGCTCCTCCAACATTCCACTAGTTTAGCATGTCCCGCTTGGAATGGCCATATCTTGGGCTAAAAAACTCCAAAACTTGCAAAGGTTAGCTATGAAAAAAATGAAGAATAGACAACCCACCGTGCTTCATTGGGAAGACAAACCACTCTTGTTGATACATGATGGACACTATCTCTCAAAGCACTACATGGAACACCCACTCCAACAAGGGCATGTTAGGGATGATAGACTCGAGATGGTGTATATATATATATATATATATATATATATATATATATATATATATATATATATATATATATATATATATATATATATATATAGATAGATAGTAGGAATTAGAGAAAGAGTTGTATGAGAGGAAGGTAGAGTGCTCCTCGTAGAAAAACTTTATCTAATTGAAAATTTTGTAGTTCTTGTGTTTTATGTCTCATTCGATTGCATGAAGGTAAGTTAATGAAGAGATTTTGCATGTTTTTTCATCTCTCCCTAGAATTTGTGATTTTGGAGGGCCAACATCTCCAAAATAGAAGTTTTTAAGAGGTAAAGAATCTCTAACATGATTGTACAACTAGAAAATACCATTTTTTTTGTATCTCACAAGCTTAAGCTAACTCCTCACTATTTTTAAGTTATAGAGCTTGGAAAAGTTCCATTTTTTGGTTCTAAAAAAAAGAAGCCATGATTCATCTTATTTATGGTTGCGATTTTAGAATTTACAGATTGGTATGTGGGTTATTTGGGCTGATTGACATGTGTGTGAGTGTGTCGGAGGGATTGCTTCTATTTTTGCAGGTTTGATTCTTGAGGTGGGCCTACATGAGATATGCAGATTGGTATGTGGGTTATTTGGGCTGATTGACATGTGTGTGAGTGTGTCGGAGGGATTGCTTCTATTTTTGCAGGTTTGATTCTTGAGGTGGGCCTACATGAGATATGCAAAAAAAAAGATGTTATCTTAGAGCATGTAGATTCCACGAGTGCATGTTTAGAAAGGCATGATTGGTCATGTAGTTCCAAAGGAGAGATATAGAGATGAAGATTGAGTGCTAGGGATATAGATTATTTTCTTGCATTGATCACAATCATTTTATTTCAATGAATGAGATTGGGATTGTGATTGAGATTGTGATTGTGATTGCGATTGATATTGAGATCAGATGGGGGTGGTTGGGTGGATGAGGCTATAGAAGCTTCTTGATAGAATTTGTAACATAAATCATAAATGTTTGTAAAATTTGGATAAGATAATAAAACTCTCTCTATCTCTCTCTTATTGTTTCTATGCATGCTCTATTATCCTCTATTTTAATCTCTTATATCTTGTTGTGCCAAATTTTTTTATTCTATGTAGATGATGAACAAAGATTAAGAGACCTGTTATAAGTGGTATTAGAGCAGAGATGGATTCCAAAAAATGATGCAGGCTTTCTAGAAGAAGATGGAAGAGCAAGAGGAACTTATCCATAGACTAAATATGAAATTACATAAAGAGAGGCCATGATTCATCTTATTCATGATTGCGGGTTTAGAGACATAGATTGATATGTGGGTTATTTGGGGTGATTAATGTGTGTGTGCGAGTGTGTTGTCGGGATTGCCCCTATTTTTGTAGGTGCGATTCTTGAGGTGGACATGAAAAGTAAAAGTTTGGCCAATCTCGGAGTCCTGCATGAGACATGCAAAAAAAGATGTTATCTTGGAGCATGCAGATTCCATGAGCGCATGTCTAGAAAGGCATGATTGGTCATGCAGCTTTGAAGGGGAGATCTAGATATGAAGATTGAGAGATAAGGATATGGATTATGGACGTGCATTGATCATGATCATTTTCTTTTCATGAATGAGATTGGGATTGTGATTGCGATTGCGATTGTCATTGCAATTGAGATTGAGATCAACTCTAGGGTGGTTGGGTGGATGAGGCTTATCATAGAAGCTACTTGATGGGATTTGTAATGTAAGTCATAACTATTTGTAAATCTAGACTAGATACTAAAACTCTCTCTCTCTCTCTATTTTTTGTGCATACTCAGTTTTACTCTCTTATATCTTGTTGTGGCAAATTTTGTTATTTTGTGTGAATTGTGATTGAGGATTAAGAGACATGTTATAGAAACAATACAACCAATACAATACATAAAGAAGAGTACATAAAGGAAAACCTAATGTTTGCCAATGTGTGAGTTGTTAAGAAACAAATGTGACATCACTCTCCATAGATGAATCTGGTGAAGCTCACTAAAAGTATCCCTAACATATATCAACGTAACCACTATACATGTCAAAGAAATTAAAAATGGCATGTGTCATCCTTGATCATCATATGTTGAGATTGCTATCTCAACATTCGATAGTCCATGCACATCTAATAAGATCCATATTTCTTCTCTACTAGAAGAATTGGTCTTGAAAAGGGTGAATAACTGGTTTTTATCATCCCTTTCTTCAAATACTTGTCCAAAACCTTGCAAACTTTATTCTCCTCTTGATAAATCATACAAAATGGTGGTTGAGCAATCGGACTTGCTCTTGGTAGCAATTCAATCTTATGCTCAATATTCTTGCAAGAAGGTAAATTCAAAGGTAATTCATTTAGAAACAACTCTTGGAATTCTCCTCTTACCTTCTCTGAAAGTACTCGAGGATTCCAAGTGGATCTTCCTCAATTGTGAGAATCCATCACTACACATGATGAATACACAAAATGCAAAAAATAAATATACTTACAATCAATTTCGAGCAACTTGGTTGCAGTCACTAATCGCATCTCTTGGATATTTGGATCTCCACGGATCAGTATTCACCTCCCCTCATGCTCAAACTAACACACATGAGAAACAAAGTCTATGATTAGTCATTTCCTAGCATGCCACTACTTCCCTAGGACTACATCTAAGCATGTCAATCATACAATCTTAAAATCTAATCTCTCCTCATAGGACTAGATCTAAATGGGTAGACAAAAAACTCATCGGTCCCATGTCTTAGTGCCTTTCGCATTGATAACTCCACTGATTATGCATAATCTGACTGCACAGTGTCTAGATGTAGCCCCATTGCCACTATAGGAGAGGATATTTGAGATGGGGAATCTCCAAATTCCTCATCTGCATTACTCCCTGTCTATGTAGGGTTTTATTACTATAGCTGCAACTATCTTCTTCTTCTTAGAACAATCTTTAAATCGATGTAGTCCTAAGCATTCATAGCACAACCTTCTCTCATTGCCTTCTCTCTTTATTGAGGGGTAAGAATCAACTTATTATAAGCCGTCTCAGTTAGAGCAGAAGTTTTCTTTTGGCTCCCAAAACTATCTTGATCATATGCACCTGCTTAGCCTCTTTTTGAGGTTGTGCACTATTCAAAATAGGAGCACTCGAGGAGAAGGGCTGACTCATCCTAGACCATGAGAACCTCTAGCCCAAGAAGCCTATGAACCTATGATCACTCTCATAAACTAGATCCATCTCCATGGCCTATGCCAAAGAGACACCTCTCCTTTCTAACTAAAGGTCGAATTTTCTCTTAGTCCCAAGACAAAGTTCTAGATTTGGAGAAACTCTAGAATGGAATGTGGTACTTTAAGAAGTACCTCCCTATATTTATCAGCATATTCCTAAACTTTTTTTTTGTGACTAATTGTTGAGCCCATAAAAGTCATGTTGGTCAAAGTCAACTGCAGTCAAAGTCAACAGGTCAAAGTCAACAGGTCAAAGTCAACAAGGTCAAGGTCAAAGTCAACAGGTGCAAAGTCAAAGTGCGTAAGTGCAGGTGTCAAAGTGCACAGGTAGTGCACAATGAATTGTCCACAAAGGGTAAATTGGAGAAAATAGGTTGCAGGTTGCAGAGGTACTTTCTCTAATTTCCCTAAGGTTCAAAGTGTGTTTTAAAGTGTTTTGGAAGGTTCAGGTGAACCCCCCTTATGTGCAAAAGTGAAGAATTAAAAGGAAATGTGAAGGCATGTGAAGCGGCAAAGTGTACGCACAGGTGAAAGTATGGCCCCCCATTAAAATTTTTGGTTTTAGACTAAAGTCACTACAGGACAAAACAGTGAGTAGTTGGCTGCCACTTGTGAGAGCAATCTTGGGACATCAAAGTGAGCACCAAGATTCACTTGCAGTTAGGAGCGTACGTGATCGACACACTAAAATCAAGGCAAGGGCCATTCTTGGACCAAGGTTAGAGTAAGCAAGAGAGCATAGGCTAAGGGGAGCAAGAGAGAGAAGTGCAAGGGTCACCAGAGTACGTCGCACAGAAGTAGAAGTGCAAGGTGCATAGAGAGTGACCAGGGATTTTTGGTGCAGAGAAGTGCTAAGCTATAGTTCCCCCAAGTATCTCAAGGTCCTTTGGCAGTGCACGCTTGCCGACAGCAGGTATTCACTCCTCCCCCTTTGTGGAAGCTTGGTGCAAGGTGTGCACAAGGAGAAGCTTGAAGCAGGTGGAGGTCTGTTGCAGAGGAGGTCGGCAGCAAGAGGACATTGGGATATTGGATATTTTGTAATTGGGCACTCTGTGGGATTGTGCACAGAGGTATTGGTGTATCTTGTATTTCAAACATTGTACTTTTCTTACTGTAATCAAACGGCAGAAACTTCCAAGGTGTATTTTCTCTTTTGGTCTTTTCATTTTCTCCTACAAACCCTCAAACTCCTTCTTGTCAAAGAATCCCCCAACACTAATGAAAAACCAAGTTCAAACCCTAGATCTCTCTTCTAGTGGTGCAAAGATACTATAGAAAAAGATTTTAAATTGCTCCTCAATAGTGAGCTCTTTCTTATATTTTTCTATCTTATACCACCACCTATGGGCAACATCCATAAGATTATATGTGGCTTGTTGTATCTTATGTCTATCAACCATGCTATGGCATAAGTGGAAGCACTACTCCCACTTATTGAGCAACTGCTCAATAGCATCAACGATACGTGAACTTGTAGAACCATGATAATTTGGTGGCTTAAGATCTTTAAGCTACCATCTAGCCTCTCTAATTGAGAAACCTTTGCTAGAGATCTTTTGAGTTTGCCGATCAACCAAAAGCATCGCTAGGACCAAAATATAAAGCATAGCTTCCTCTTTCTTAGATCCATGAACATGCTCTAAGATAGTCTAAAGTAGCAGTTTTTAAGTGTGATATTCTATTACTTATGGTCTCTATAGTACCTACCAGATGCTCGGCCATGTGTGTATCCTCCCTATGTGGAGATGGTCTGGATTCCATATTTAGGGAAGTGCAAACTCTTTTTTTTTCATTTTTAAGTGTTTTTTTAATGTTCTTTTTAAAATTTTTATGTGTGTGTATGTACAGCTACTATAAATAGTGGTAGTAAGAAACTAACAAGTCACAAGCCTTTGGAAGAACAATAAACAAGAAATTAGTGTCAATATTCTGTATTTATGCATCAAACCATCATGCATATAAATTTTGAAGAATTCGACAACATTTCAGAGGCAAAATGATAAACTTAAAAAAAGACCAAAGTATTCTACACAAACTTTAACCATAAGTGTTCTTAGGGCACACAATAAAAAACAAGAGAGCATATGTCACTACATGCCCTTTACAAAAATCCACATGTTTGTGGCACATATATCAATTTAACATATGAGCACTAAAAGCTCTTGCTTTCTCCTAATCGTACCTACAATAAGATCATGCTACCATCCTATTTCACAATTTAAGGGAAAAGTGTAGAGGTTCACAAGCTTATATACAAGCATACATGCATGTATATAGAAGGCAAATGCCTATTCTAGATGATGATTGATGCATAAAAGAAGATTGGAATGCATTTGTTGATAAGAAAACTCACATACTAAATGAAGAAGTCCACTTTTAGAGGTGGTGCAGAAGCAAGAAGTGATCATCAACCATCCTTCAAATGTTCCCAAGTTGAAGTCTATCGTTCTTGTGCCACAAAAAGCTTCCTATGATACTCCTTGACTATGGATAGCCAACTTCAAAGCCCTATACAGTAGTTTAGCAGAGATAAAATGTCTGGTTGTAGTTGTCATTGGATAGCTATTTAAGAAAGAAATATATATCCCTTTGAATCATTTAATTTGGACATCACATGAGAGAGTTATGCCCATTTTAGTGGGTGGGGTGCTAGCAATTAGTTGCTAGAGAGGAGAAAATGAAGAAATTGAGCACCATGACCTTGAATGAAGGTTCCACATAGAGGAAAGAGAAGAAGAGTGCATGCATGTTGGCTCACTTTTTATCCCATATGGGAGTCCCCCAACACCAATTTTGGGTATATATAGGCCAAGAACTTCTTCTATGCTTAGCAACGAGGGGAGAGTAGAGTGTTAGATGCTTCTCACCTCAACACTCATGCGTGGGTGCTTTCAGATGGGCACAGATAGTTGCTTGTATGGAGGCGCTATGGGGACAAATTTTCTCGCATGAGCTCTCTTTGAGGGGGGGCTCTTGGGCTGCCCTCTCAGGGGGTTCAACCTTTCCCTTCTTTTGTAAAGAAGGGCTTTGCACAAGCTCTGTCGATAGGAATACCTCACAAAAAACAAAGACAATGATCAAAAGAATGGTAACCAAATTTCTCATACACAAAAGAAGACTTTGAAAAATTTCCTTTTGGACTAGCTCTGCAACCAAACCTGATGATTAGTTACACTTGATAAAAACCCTCCAATGAAGGATCTAAGAAAGAACTTGAATGGTTGTGTGTGCAACTCACCTCCCATCCTTTATATCCTCTTGCACCCAACATGGAGATACTTTAGAATGCTCTAATATGGACATGTGGACATCATGCACACTCATTCCCATTATCCCTTAGGTACCTTAGGATATTTCCTAAGCTAGGGACCTTGACTATACTTAGCCTTTGTCCCACACACACATATAAAGGTCTCTATAGACCAATGTTTAACATGTAGATGAGCAAAAAATGGCTTGTAACCATGAAAAACCTCATATGGAGTGATAGATTGCAATGCTTTGATGGGACACCTCATATGAGACATTGCACACATAACAACCACAAGCTAGAACTTATGTGGTAAAACCCAAATTTTGACCATACACCTCGCCATTTCCATGAGAGACATGTTCTTCATTTCAACAACTCCATTTTTTGAGGTGTATATGGCATTGCACATTGATGTTTTATCCAATGCTCAACCAAAAACACAATAAAATCAGAATACATATACCCCCTTGATCAAAATGGATG
Organism: Ceratopteris richardii; assembly: GCA_020310875.1. Classification (NCBI taxonomy): domain Eukaryota; kingdom Viridiplantae; phylum Streptophyta; class Polypodiopsida; order Polypodiales; family Pteridaceae; genus Ceratopteris; species Ceratopteris richardii. The sequence goes on along the minus strand of CM035426.1, from coordinate 135,432,938 downwards.
GTACCCATTTTACATGTTGACACCATAATCAAGAATTTTTTAAAGCACATAAATGCCTAGAATTTTGCTTTCAATGGATAAGCCCATGCATGCCTAGAAAATTCATCAATGAAATTCATGAACTATAAGTTATTCCCAAATGAGGGTGTTTGCATAGGACCAGAGACATCAATATGAGCAAACTTTAATTTATGTGAATCTCCAACTGAACCATCTTTTCGGAAGGAGAAGCATTGCATTTGTCCAAAATATAGCTTTATATACATGTTTAGAAGGAGCCTCAAGTTTGGATAGAGTTCAAATTTCTCTAGGCAAAAGAAACTAGCAAAATTAGATGGCCAAAGAGTGCATGCCAAAGCTTTTCATTTGAGATAGCCCAAGAATCATAAATTGCACATGTTGAATCATTCATAAATTTTTCATAGTCTTTGAGCTTATACAACCCATGACATAAAATGAAAGAAGTGATGATAACATCACCATTTGAGAGATCATGAAGTCTACATCTTTCATCAATAAATTTGACAACCAAGCCAATCTTGGTTAGTGCTAGAAATCATAACATATTTTTCTTGATCCCTTGCACATATAAGGCACCTAAAAATTAAAAAGACTACCATCAAGAGTAATCATAATGATCTTTCACTCTATTGTTATAGGATAAGAGGATTTGTTAGCATTTGTGACAGTATTCCCTTTAGGAGTAAGCTCAAGTGAAGTGAAGAAACTACAGTGCAAGGAAATATGTTGGTTGCATCAGTATCAAAGTACAAAACATTTGATTCTATTACAAACATACATTGCTCATGAGAAGATGGATCACAGATACAAAGAGTAATAAATGCCCATTCCTTATTCTAAACATGAGTAGCAGACTCTTTTTTAGGTATAGAGGCATCTGAAACAACCATTCCAACCTCTTTCTTCTTCACCTCCTGTTGGAACTCAAGGTCAAGGAGAAAGCATGGGAGTGCATCAAAGAGGTGGAAACACAAGAAGAGGGAGCATGTAGGGAACTCCACGAAGTACATGTCAAATTTTCAGAAGAAATCCCTATAAAAATAGTGATTTTCATCACTAAAAACCATTGTAAATATCATTTCACATTTTTGTAAGTCCATTTTGTTCAAGCCGAGTCCCTGAGCTTGAGGACTATTAGAAGTAGCTACCTACAAATGTTCATAATTTTTAGACTCCGTTTGAGCCCTCAAATAAGCCCTAGAACCTAATTTTTAACTAGGTCGAACACTAGGTCTGGAGAGGGCCAAAACTACTCAAAGAACTATAAAAAGAGCTAGACAACTCATTTTTGGAGTTACCTTACTTAGATATTTGAGCTTTTGTAAGAGATTTCCTTTGTAATCAAAGCTTTCATTGTTCCTCTCTTTATTCTTACCTCATGTGTGCATGTGTGTATATGTGTGCATGCTTGTGTGCTTCTCACTCAAACACTTCTGCCTTCACTTGCTCACGGTCTTCATACCAATCCTCATGTCTCCACAGATTGACATTTATGAGGTGAATCTCCTCACGTTGGTACTTGACATTGTGCTAGAGTGACACCAAATTTGGTGCCGTTGTCGGGGAGAGAGCTTCGAGGATGAGCATTGTGATGGTAAGACATAGAGTAACAATGTTGGAAGGTAAAAAATATTCATTTTCAGTTTACTTTTTGGTTTTTTCTTCACCTTCATCATCATCATCATCACCATCTTCTCGCATCTTCATCGTCTGAGAAATTTTTCATTTTTTGATTCTATATTCACCTTGTTTCTCATTGTGGCTATGAGCAAGAAGCCTAGAGGGAGTTCAGAGCTAAAATGTTGAAGAAATACACCTGAACATGAGCTTCACACTCTCAAAACACTAAAAATCTGAATGAACACTCTCGCGGCATGACATGACCTGCATCAAGTATTGCGAGTGCAATATCTGGGGTTAAGTGAGAGATTTTGCATCTATAGGCACATATGGCAGACAAAGAGGGCACAAAGAACAAATATTTGCAAAATTTTTTGAATTTGGACTTCAAAAAGTCCAAGTATCATGGTTCGTTGAGTTTAGGTGTCGTGACACTTGAATTCCCTTGTATCATGATACTTAGTAGGTATCGTGTATTGCCGATACCTACTCCCCGTGTATCATGATACTTCACGAGTATCGTGTATCATCGAGTCGAGTATCGCATATCGTGTATTGTCAAGTGGCCAAGTATTGTATCGTGGGAGCCAATATCGTGTATCGTGAAGTTCACGTATCATGTATCACGACCATCGTGTATCATGTATCACTTGGTTGTGTATCGTGATACTGCTTAAGTATCGTGTATTGCATGACCTCAAGTATCATATCATTAAAATCTGGTATCGTGTATCATGGCACACTTGATTATCGTGTATCATGTTGGAGCCAGGTATCATATCATGAGGATAAGTATCATGTATCATGTGTTGTGGCACAAGCCTATATCGTGTATCGTGATGATATCAAGTATCATATCACCAAGATTAATATCGTGTATCGTTTGCTCTTAAGTATTGCCAATACTTTCTGAGTATTGTGTATCGTGAGATCTTGAGATTCTGTTTCCCTATTTTGATACCCCAAGAGTCTAATTTGGCATAACTTTTTCATCAAGAATCCATTTTTTGAGCTCTAGAGTGTGTTGGAAAGCTCATTTCTAATTCCACAAGGTAGTGCATTGATTTTTAGATAGGCTAATTTGAAATTGAGCTTCAAGTGGGACTAGGAAGCCAAGGGGGCTCCAAAGGATTTTGAGCAATACAAAGGGAAAATAGGGACTAGTAGACAAAACTTATGAACCTGAGATCTGGTAGACATCTAGGCAAGGATAGACAAAGCATTAGATCATCCAAGGCTAGTGTCAACCATACAACTAGGTCTTGGGCACAACAACTTAATGGTTATCCCTACATACTCAGTTCGGAAACGAGTGATTTAGAAATGCTTCTTAGCATGGAAAGACCCACATGTAGTTTAGGCACTACCTATTTACAGACACTAGAATGTCCCTATAAGATGCAATTGGTGTATATTATGAATCACCAATTAGGTGCTCGCATCCATGAGGATGATCTGAGGCGATCAGTTGTCCAACTCAAAAATCCTGATCAACCCTTTGGACTTGAACACCCAGTGGTAAAATTTGAAGAGGTATATTGAGAAGCAAGGAACCATGTATGTGGTTACCAGCTTACCAGACATGACATATGAGTTTGGAAATATCATTCTCGAGAACGCGATAGGTGACCTAGAGCAAGGATACCCAAGATGAGAACCCAAGAGTCCTCGAGGTAAATCTATCTTGACCATGGTAATTACTCTAGAGTGGATTCCCCAAGACAACAAAAGCATAGATTTTTTCTTGAATAGAGAAACGGGGGAAGCTTTTTCAAGATTCAAGCCAGATCAACCTAGAAAAATAGTCGGGTTCATCATCTATGAGTTCAAAGATCCAGAGATACCAGGCAAAGTTGTCTATTTGGATAAAACATTGGAGAGGATGTTCCTCCTATTAAAGCATGCCAAGCATGCATGCACTTGGTAGGGCAAATTTCCTCCACCACAATCTAATGTTTCACATGGCCTCCAAGGAGCAAGATCATCCCAGGCTCATGAAAACCAGAGGGAAAGAGCCAAAGAGAGACCTAAGGTAAGCTTATGCATCTAGAGGACTCCTCTAGTGCATTTACATGCTTCAAGGGATTTTCTAAGGAATTTGAAGAAGAAAAATCATGCCCTTAATTTAAAAATTTTTGGGGCTCCTCTTTTGTGCTTCTTTACTCTGCAACAATCTCTTACAAAGGATATGCTAATGAGACTCAACACTGCTAAGAAGCGAAAAGAAGAAGAGTTGAGGGTTAGCGAAGAAGCATAGGTAGAGGCCAGAGAGCACATTAGGCAAAATAAGTTAAGGCGACTAGGCCTATATGTCAATCTCGAAGCCCCACGATATCACATGGCCATGTGTCAAACATTGGGTGCAATTGCTTCTCGAATAATCAACCGATGTCCCTTTGTGACCATAGAGGCACGAAAAGGAACGAATGTAAGGACTGGGAGAGCCTTAATTGACTCAGGTGCAACAACTAGTGCAGTTAGACTTTCATAGTGCCAAGCCCTACAATTGGACATCAATCCTGTAGAAGTCTATTTCATAGGGTTGGGAGGTGTGGAAACCCCTTGTTTGGGTGAGGTGGAGCCTCCCATCTACCTTCAAGATGTCCCAATGATTATCAAAATGCTAGTGTGTGAAGACGAGGACCTTACTGAACCACTTGTCTTGGGTCGTGACTGGATCTATGACCATGCTATCAACTTAAACCTAAGAAGTCAACTTCTTCAAGTTTGGGTACATGAACAATGCATTACATTAGAATTAGAGAATTGCATGCTCACAAATCCAGGTTTCACACATTTTCTTAATTCTTTTAAGCCTTATCTTAGAGAAGAAGATGTTGTATGTGTCAAAAGCTCTATGATCCAGAAGGACTCCATCATGGAAGAAGAGTCTCAAAGGCGATCTGACCTCTCTTGTTTTTCAAAGACTAATGCAAGCATAGTAATTCAACCAAAGAGGCAAGTAAAATAGTACCAGACAATTGGTATATCAAATAGAAAAACAAAATTCAAGAAGAAAGAAGTTTTGGGTATGAAGCCGATTTGTGTACAAAAAGAAGAGCAACCACCTGCCTTGTCCCAACAATTCCCATCGAGGCAAGCCAACTGTTATATGGAGTCAATGATTGGAAGAGGTGTGTGAACGAACCACCTCTTAAATCCATTTAGATGGATTTACACATGGAGTGCCATGTGGCACCCATGTGTAGCTCATAGGGCTCATTCAATTAAAAGAGAGAGAGTCGAATGGAGTAGGTACGTGGCTGGGCGGAAAGAGTTATCGATCTCCGTGCATGCGAATACAGAGAGAAGGGATCCCGAGGACTGTCCAAGAACTCCCCAAAAGTGAGGGGAGTCACAGGAGGTAACATTGGTATCCGAGCCAGACACATCGGCGTTCAACAGCCAACCACGCGCAACTGACTAGAGAGAGAAAACTCAGCTGACAGCTGCCGCCCAAGGTAGAGAGAGGACAACTCACGCGCGTTGAAGAGAGGAACCCCCTCTTCTCCTCCTCATCCCCTCCTCTTGGATGAGGAAAAGAGACCTGGACTTTCTTATTTATAGCATCTTCTCCTGTCCTGCAATGCCACATATGGGATAACAAACTACTATGACGACAGTTCTGAGTTTTTTCGAAATTTCTCAAAAGTAAACCCAAGCTATGAAAATTTGTGATTTTTCTTGAAAATTGGAAGGGCAAATGTTATGTTAGGGATCAAGATGTTGACCAAACAAGCATGCATACATGTATTATGGGCTGTGATTATGGGATGGGAGTGTTGGATTTGATGAAAGAAGTTTTCATTCCTCAAGTTTGAGCTTCTCAAAGTCTTCCATCCATGAGATGAGGTTTTTCACTTTCCATCGGTGACATACTCGACTTCTCCGCACCATAGCTTCTTCATACGATATCGGATTTCAAAAATCTTGGTCGCGGCCAAGAAATAGAAGAGAAATTAGAAGAGAAAGAGCCTTCACAGGAAGAATATACATATGAAGAACTTATAGATGAATTTGTCACTCATGACCAATTCATAGACTTGAAAGAGCAAACCCTTAAACTAGAGAAAGATCTTGGTAGCATCACATCTCTTATACAGCAACTTAAGTCCCAAATGATCTCACTTGAGACTAGTGTTACCTCTTTCCTAGCCAAGAAGGAAAGAGAGACCCCTCCTATTCCTTTAGAGCTCACTAGGAAAGATACTTCTCTTCCTAGTAAGCATAAAGGAGAGAGCTCTAGGGAAGCGCCCCTCCTGAAAGACTTGAAGCCACCTACCTTTATGGGGGATGACCGAGACAGGAACAAGGATGCAATCTACACTTTTTTACAAAAATGGCATGATTTGCATCAATTGAAGGGCACCCCACCTGAGTACCGTGTGCTAGAGGCGAGTCTCTCCCTCCGCCCGCGTACTTATAAGTGGTGGATGAGTCTTAAGGAGGCGAACTCTATCCCTATTGACTCGACTCGGTTTGAGACTCTTTTTCTAGAAGAGTTTCTTCCTGAGAACGAGGAGGAGAGGAATTGGGATGAGTGGGATAGGATTACTCAGAGAGGTAGGCCTCTTTCAGTTTATCTATCCCACTATAGAGAGATAATTTTGAAACTTAAGGGCTTAGATGATTTTCAGAAGACCAGAGGGTTTGTTAGGGGCTTAGATAAAGCCATTAAGGGGGAAGTCAGAAGGAATGCGCCTAAGACGTTTGAGGAGGCGATCAAATATGCACAGATTTATGAGGACCATAATCATCCTCAGTATACTCCTATGGTGATGGATCAACCCCTCAAGCCTCTTAGTACCACTAAATTCAAGAAGAAGTTGCCTTTTGGGAAAAACAAAGTTTTTATAAAAAAACAAAGACCACAAGGGCCTAAATTATCCACAGACCAGTTTGAGAAGGCCAAAAGAGAGAACCTGTGTTTTAGGTGCCTATCTCCTAGCCATTCACAGTGGAACTATCCACTCAAGAAGGGGGAGGAAAAGAAAAAGGGACCAGAGTCTAGTACGGCCCCCGAAAAGGGCAAAAAGGCGGTCCACCTAGTGCAGACCCTTCCTATTCATGGCAGCTCTAGCTGCAAGGAAGTGGAGGTGATGCACGAGGATGTCGAGCACACCTGTTGTTTGACTCAGTCATTATGGTCACAATAGTTTGGACCACATGACCTAGTTAAACTGCATGGTAGTGTGTACGGGACCAGGGTACGGGTCATGATAGATGACTCCGCTACTCATAATATTATAAACTATGCTTTGGTCAAGAAATTAAAGATTCCCCAACAGCCTAGTGCACATAAATACATTGTATCTATGATGCAAGGGCAAGATAAAAGAATATGGGATACTATGGTATCCAATTTGGAAGTCAAGATGCAGGACTATACAGATTATATGGACTTCCAAATTATGAACATGGAGAGGACATATCTAGTCTTAGGAAGAGAGTGGCTATGGGGGTTGGGAGACACACTTAAATGCAGTTATCAAAACAACACACTCGAATTTGAAAAGAATGGAAGTAAAGTTTGTATTCAGGGAGAGAGAGATGTATCGAGTGCACCTCTCATTTCATCACTAGAGTTGTATAGTCTCTGTTATTCTCAGCATGTACAAGACATGTTTTTATTGTATAGTCATGATATGGAGCATTGTATAGACAGCTCATCTGATGTATATTTTCATGCCATGAATGTAAATATGAACAGGACTTTCTACTATTCTTTTTTGCAAGAGTGTGTGGTTAAAAGTTTTAAGGATCTTATGTTTGAGTACAGAGATGTTTTTCCCACTGACTTACCTAGAGGGCTACCACCTGAGAGAGGGGACATTGACCATGCCATAGAGGTAGTTACTAACACTAACCCTATTTGTAAACCACCTTATAGGCTTAGTGTTTCTCAGCATGAGGAGGTTGAGAAGCAATTGCAGAATTATTTAGATAAGGGCTTCATCAAACCTAGTAACTCACCACGGGCATCACCAATGCTCCTAGTTAAAAAAAGAAAGATGGCTCTATGAGATTATGTATAGACTATAGAGCACTTAATAAGATAACTATCAAAAATAGGTTTCCAATGCCTAGATTGGAAGATCTATTTGATCAGTTACATCAAGCTAGGTATTTTACCAAGCTTGATCTTAGATCAAGATATCATCAGATTAGGATTAGGGCAGAGGATGTCCTTAATACTGCATTTAGGACTAGATATGGGCACCATGAGTTTTTGGTGATGCCTTTTGGTCTCACCAATGCTCCTGCCACTTTCATGAAGCTCATGAATAGTGTTTTACGGCCTTATCTAGGACACTTTGTAGTAGACTTTTTGGATGACATTCTGATTTATAGTGCTTCAGAAGAAGAGCACTTGGAACACTTGAGGAAAGTATTTCAAGTGCTAAGAGAAAATTCACTCTTTGCTAAGGAATCAAAGTGTGAATTTTTCAAGACACAGGTTAGATATCTTGGGCATATAGTCTCCCAGGATGGAATCCAGATGGATCCTGAAAAAGTAAGGGCTATTATGGAATGGCCACATCCAAGGAACCTGGAAGAGCTGCAGATCTTCCTAGGTTTATCAGGTTTCTATCGAAGATTCATTAAGAACTATGCCAAGATTGCTGTCTCGCTGACGGAACAGCTTAAAGGGAAAGGGAAAGCCTTTCATTGGGGAGACGAACAGAAGCAAAGTATGGAAATGTTGAAAGTAGCAATTGCTACAACTCCACTTTTACATATAACAGATCCCAACAAACCATTTGTGGTTGAGACTGATGCGAGTGACTTTGCTATAGGAGCGGTTCTAGTACAGGATGGTCTTTTGAGAGCAAGAAACTAGAACCGGCTCCAAAGAATTACTCCGTCTATGAGAAGGAGTTGTATGCAATAGTCCATGCTTTGAAGAAGTGCCGTCATTATTTATATGGTGCCAAAGTTACGATAGTGTTTGATCAAGAGAGCATTAAGTGGCTCTCTAATCAAACAGACCTTAAAGGTCGTAAGGTCCGATGGGAAAAGACCCTTCAGGAGTTTGATTATGAGCTTAGGTATAGGAAGGGAAAGTTTAATGTGGTGGCTGATTCACTTAGCCGCATGCCTATGCTCAATGGACTGAGTTTTACTCAGATCACTAGTGAGCTACTTGAGTCCATTAGAGGGAAATGTAGGTTTGATCCTGCATATTTTGAGATTTGGGAAGCCATAGAGAATGGGGATCGTGATATACGGGTTTCCAGTGAGCATGGAGTATCGACAGGTACTCAAGAAGGATTCAAGTGGAAGAATTACAGTGTCCATGATGGATATCTGTTATATAAAGGAAAGGTGTGTGTCCCTAGAGATATTGAGTTGAGACAGCATATTTTGTATGAGTGTCATGACACACCTAGTGCGGGACACCCAGGAGTTAACAAGACTTATGATCTTGTTAAGAGGCAGTTTTATTGGCCTGGACTTCACAAGGACGTCTTAGAGTATGTGCTTAAGTGCAATAAATGCCAGTTCAACAAAGCTGAGAGGTTGAGGATTGGAGGACTACTCCACCCATTGGATATTCCTAATGGGAAATGGGAGAGTATCTCCATGGACTTTATAGTAGGAGTACCTAAGACACAGAGAGGGCACGACTCAGTCTGGGTAATTGTGGATAGGTTAACCAAAATGGCTAGGTTTATTCCAACACGTACTATAGTGAAGACACCAGAGTTGGCTAGACTCTTTATAGAGAACCTATACCGGTTATATGGTCTTCCTTTAGACATAGTTTTTGATCAGGATAGGAAGTTTACTAGCCACTTTTGGAGAGCGGTCTTCAAAAGATTGGATAGGAGACTTAGCATGAGTACGGCCGAGCATCCACAGTCGGATGGGCAAACAGAGAGGGTTAACAAAATCCTAGAGGATATGCTTCGAGCATATGTGAATGAAAGGCAAACTAATTGGGAAGAGTACTTACCTATAGTGCACTCTTCCACCGGGCATAGTCCATTTATGCTTATGTATGGGTTTAAGCGAAGAGCTCCTTATGCAGTAGGCTTGCATAATGAAAAAGTTCAAGCTGCAAAGGACTTCTTGGAAGAGATGAACGATATGCTTAGGCTTGCTAAGGATAGCATTATAAGAGCTCAGGATAGAGCTAGAACCTATGCTGACCCTCAAAGGAGAGACATCAACTTTGAGGTAGGTGAGCAAGTCTATCTTAGAGTTCCATCTAGGTCTGAAACCATGAAGACGGGACCTTGTCCAAAACTATCTCCTAGGTATTGTGGACCTTTCCAAATACTTAAGAGAATAGGAAAGATGGCTTACCAGCTCCAACTTCCAGAGAATAGTCAAATCCATCCAGTTTTTCATGTTAGCCGGCTTAAGAAAAGGCTGGGTGAATCTGACAACCTCATTCCAAATAGTGAGGTAGTAGAGCCTATTTCTGTTCAATCTATTCCACATGAGCCTGAGAGCATACTACGCACTCGAGAGAAACGGATGAGAAGTCACCTGTATAAGGAGTGTCTAGTAAAGTGGAAAGATGGTTCAGAAGATAGTGCCTCATGGGAGCAGGTTAGCACCCTTCAGAAACAGTTTCCCAATTTTAGTCTACCTTCCCAAGAATCTTCTTAAGGGGAAGGATATGGGGAAACAACACGGAGACAGGACCCTGTATTTTTATGCATGGGGATTTAGTGGGAGTACTATTCCATTGATTATCTCTTTCTATTAGACCTTCCAGTACCATTTTTGAGGACAAAAATGGAGTTAAGGGGAAGGAAATGTTAAATGGAGTCAATGAATGGAAGAGGTGTGTGAACCACCTCTTAAATCCATTTAGATGGATTTACACATGAGTGCCATGTGGCACCCATGTGTAGCTCATAGGGCTCATTCAGTTAAAAGAGAGAGAGAGAGTCGAATGGAGTAGGTACGCGGCTGGTGTTGGTGTAATTTGCAAGCCTACACATTTGGCTCAAAGGATGCATTAAAGTCTACACATACATGAAGAAGCATAGGAACATATGCTAGTGACTAATTACCAACTTTACCTCATTGTAAAAGTCAAATTGACTTGGAATCTTTTGTAATCACCTACCAAAGTGAGTCGTGGAAAAAAGTAGCTCATTTGATTGAAGGAATATCTCCAAGCATTTAGGAGCTTGATCATAGGGAGCCAAAATTTGAATTTGAATTCGAATCTTTGATCATTACATATAAAAAGAGACAATGAAAAGTCGCGGGCAGTAGAGAACATTCCCGAGCCTCATTCTACTGAGTTTGAGTGTGTGTGAGGACTATAGCATATCCTACACCTCTCTACACCATTAGGCAATGTTATTCATGCCAATGGGATTGTATACAAGTGTTAATTAATAGATACATTTACATCATTAATCTCTGAGTTCTTTGTTAGTCTACTCAAAAGTCTGTCAACTTGTCAAGGGCATATCTCAATCAATTCTTCACCAAATCAAGTGATTCAAAGCTTGTTGGATTCAGCTCAAAGTCATCTACATGCTGTCAAAGTTTGAAGTGATTCTATTCATTAATTTTAGAGAAATCTGCATCGAGGTGAACTCTAGTCATTTTTTGCTATAGTCCTAAAAAGTCGGGGGTATAGCTAAACTTGCTAAATTGATTTCTCTTAGCATAGTTTATCTTTTTACATCTTTCCACTTGCAAATGGTAGCTTACTAAGCTAATTAAATATCCCTAGAAGGAATTTTATCAATTTCTATTGTGCTGGTCACACTGAGCAAAACATTTAGTAGGTGTCAAGACATAAATAGAAGGTTTTCTTGAGTTTGTGAACTTCAAAGTTATCTGTTTTTGGTTCAATCATTACACACATCACTTCCAAAGTACATAGGCCATTTTTTGGTGTTATTGGAAAGCTAAGAAGGTCTACTTATCAACTCTGAAGCAAAAGAGGGCTGGTACAAAGCAGGTTTAGCAGTACCTACTCAGTCTCTTGAAGCATCCATCCATCTTTCCCAACAGTGGTATCAGAGGAATAGAGGTAAAATGGGAGATGGTTTTCCTTCATTTATTGATAAATTGGACAGGAACAACTATCAAGCTTGGTCTCTAAGGATGAAGACCTACTTACAAGGAAGGAGTCTCTATGGATACATCTCAGGAGATGAGGAATTGCCCTCATTCAAAGCAATAGGATTACCAACCAAGGAAGAACAAGAAAAGCTCAACACATGGTGTGCTAAGGATGCATTGGCAAGGTCATATTTACTCAACTCTATCTCTGACTTTCTTTTGACACATATCAAAAATTGTAAGACATCCCAAGAAACTTGGAAAACCTTGTCATCATATTTTTCCTCCAATACAAGGGCTAGGAAAAATCAGTTGTGGATTGAATTCACAACACTAAGGAAGCAACCTAAGCAAGCTGTTTCAGAATTTGTGACCAAGATCAAAGATGTTGCAGATCAGTTAGCAAGCATAGGAGAAGAGATCGAAGAAGAACAAATTGTAAGACAAGTGATCAATGGAATCAAGGCTGATGACAAATGGGAAAGCTTCACCTCTGCAATGGATCTCTACATGGACATGCACACTCCAGATCTTACAACTCTCATGGGACAACTATTTACACATGAAGCAAAGCTCACCAAAAATGGAGATACATCCAAAGGTAATAACTCTTCTGCCCTATACACTGATAAGAAGTCTAAGGATAAAGGCAAGAGCAAAAAGATGGAAGATGAAGGCTCTACCTCCCAAGCCAACTATGTAGGGAGAGGTAGATCTTCAAGAGGAAGGGGCAGAGGAGGTAAGCAAGGTAGGGGGAGACCCTATAACTCATCACCATGCAACATTTGTGGTTTATCAAATCATACTACAGATGAGTGTTTCAGGAATTACAAAAATCAGAGAGGAAGAGGCTTCCAAAGAGGTGGATACTCACAGACAAGAGGAAGGTTCAATCATCACCAAGGCCACAACAACAATTACAATGGCAACTACCAAGGAGGATTCAAAACCAGGAAGGACTACAACAACTACACAGAGGAGCAGGATGACTCTCTTCTGATCATGAACATGACTTCAAAGTCAGGTACAAATGATGATCACCTATTCTACATTGACTCAGGGTGCTCAAATCATGTGGCTGGCAATGTGGCACTACTCTCTGATCTTGAGGAACCAAAAGGTAAACATCAAGTCCAAACAGGTGATGATACAAAGCATTCAGTAGTTAAAGTTGGAAATGTTAAGACTTGTGATGGTAATCATAATTTGTTGAGTAGGGTACTTTATGTACCAACCATTACACAAAATTTGATGAGTGTTGGTTAGATTGTGGAGAAAGGTTTGCAGGTCAGATTCAATCAATATGGAGCATATGTGGAGGACCCAAGACATGGGTTCAAGAGGATTGCTAAAGGAGAAAAATCAGGTAGACTTTTCACTTTTGAGTTGGAAGATACAAAGAATATTGCACTATACAGTTATAAAGATCAAACACTTTCAGAGCTTGAGATTTGGCACAAAAGGTTAGGGCACATAGGAGAAAGAACCTTGAAACAAATGTGCAGGGACCAATGTGTGCTTGGGATACCTAATGTATCCAAGCAACATATGATTTACAAGTGTAGTGCTTGTCAATTTGGTAAGTCTCACATGTTACCCTTCTCCAAGAAAGGATATATGCATGAAGACTACCTAGAGCTTGTACACACAGATGTTTGGGGACCTAGCAAAGACCCCTCAGTCTCAGGATCAAGGTACTATGTGTCTTTCATTGATGATTATAGCAGATGGACTGTATTATACTTCATGAAGCATAAGGATGAGGTATCTAATTGTTTTAAGAAATATCTTGCATTAGTTGAAAATCAGACAGGAAGGAATTTGAAGAGGCTAAGGTCAGATGGAGGAGGTGAGTACTTCTCCAATGAATTTGAAGACTTCTTGCAGGACAGAGGCATCAAAAGAGAGATAACCACAAGGTATTCTCCTGAACAGAATGGGGTAGTTGAAAGAAGAAATAGGTTAATTGTTGAGATAGCTAGATCTATGCTTAATGAGAAGAAATTACCTAACTATCTATCGGTAGAGAGTGTTTCTAGTGCCACTTACCTCATAAACAGGTTACCATCTAAGTCACTTGATGGTATGACACCCTATGAAGCATGGCATGGTAAGAGACCATCATTAGATCACTACAAAATATTTGGATGTGTAGCATATGTGCACATTCCTTCTCAGATAAGAGGTAAGCTAGATCCAAAGGCTGAAAAATGCATTTTCATTGGGTATGATTTAAATAAAAAAGGTTACAGGTTTTATAATCCTACCAATAAGGGATTTATGGTAAGCAGAGATGTGATCTTTGATGAAAATGATTCTTGGTATGAGAATGAATGCAGGAAGGTCAAACTACCCTATGATTTGGAAGAGGAATTTCCAAAACTTGCAAAGGAGGAACCTACTCAGAATGAAGACTCAAGTTCAGATGATGAAGACACTATCAACCTTGAAGAATTCAAAGCATGGAAGTCCAAGGGAAAAATGAAGATGAAGAAGCTTGAAGACATACTTGAATCATCAACTCAATCAATTAGAAGATCTCAAAGAGAAAGCAAGAAACCTATCAGATATGGGTATGATACATCTCTTGTTACTAAACATTCAATTTATCTTGCCAAAGATTTGTCAAATGAAGAACCAGGTTCATATGAAGAAGCAATAACCAAATCAGAATGGAAAGAAGCCGTGGATGAGGAGATTGAAGCACTCAAGGAGAGTGACACATGGGAGTTAGTACCCAAGAAAGATTCTATGAAGGTAATAGGATCCAGATTTATCTATAAGTTGAAAAGAAATTCTGATGGAACAATTAATAGGTACAAAGACAGATTGGTAGCCAAGGGTTTTGCATAAACCCAAGGCATTGACTATGAAGAGACATTTTCTCCTGTGGCCAAGATGCCAACAATCAGAGTGTTGGTAAGTGTGGCTGCATCAAAGAATTGGAACATGTACCAATTGGATGTCAAGAATGCTTTCTTGAATGGATGGATTTCAGAAGAAGTTTATATGTCATAACCTCCTGGCTATGAGGAAACTAAGAAGGTAACTTATGTTTGCAAATTAAAGAAGGCTTTATATGGATTGAAGCAGGCACATAGGGCATGGAATTACAGGTTAACTACATACCTCCAAGACCAAGGTTTTGTCATGAGCAAGGTTGACACTTCTCTGTTGATGAAGAGAAGTAATTCAGAGGTAATATATCTCTGTGTTTATGTTGATGACATCATCATTACAGGTAATGATGTCAATGGAATCAGGTATATCAAAAGCCAGATGATGAAGGAGTTCAAGATCAATGATCTTGGTTTATTGAAGTATTTTCTAGGGCTTGAATTAGTTTACACTAATTCAGGGATATACATTACTCAGAAAAAGTATGTACAAGATATGTTGAAGAAGTTTCACTTGCAGGATGCTAAAGTAGTAAGCACTCCAATGGAGGTGAACCTAAAGCTAAGTGCCCATGAAGGTGATGAAGTCAAGGACATTACAGGTTATCAAAGTATGGTGGGTAGCTTGAACTATGCTACTCTTACAAGAATTGATATTGCATATGGAGTAAGTGTGCTAAGTCAATTTATGCACAAGCCAAGGATACCTCACTTAGAGGCTGCCAAGAGAATCTTGAAGTATCTCAAGGGTACACTGAACCATGGTTTGTATTTCCCTTACACTTCAGATATTGATATCAAAATTTATTCAGATGCAGATTGGGCAGGATGCAAGGATGATAGGAGAAGCACTTCTGGATATATTTCTTTTGCAGGTGACAAACCAATTTCATGGTCTTCAAAGAAGCAACCTACTGTTGCTTTGTCTTCCACAGAGGTAGAGTATAGAGGACTGGCTAATGCCACACAAGAAGCAATTTGGATTAAGCTTTTGTATACAGAATTGGGTTTGTATACTAGGTCACCAATTATCTTTGGAGATAATACAAGTTCTCTTCACCTTGCAACTAATCCTATCTATCATGCTAGGACCAAACACATAGAGGTTCATTACCATTATGTGAGAGAGAAGTTGATAAGCAAGGATATTCAACTTACCTATGTATCAACCAACATGCAATGTGCAGATTTGTTGACTAAAGCTTTAGATGGAACAAAACTTTGCAGGTTCAAATCCATGATTGGATTGCAGGATATACTTGAAGATTAAAGATGAAGACTTAAGCTAAAATGTTTGGCTTGAGGGGGAGCTGTTGGTGTAATTTGAAAGCCTACACATTTGGCTCAAAGGATGCATTAAAGTCTACACATACATGAAGAAGCATAGGAACATATGCTAGTGACTAATTACCACTTTACCTCATTGTAAAAGTCAAATTGGCTTGGAATCTTTTGTAATCACCTACCAAAGTGAGTCGTGGAAAAAAGTAGCTCATTTGATTGAAGGAATATCTCCAAGAATTTAGGAGCTTGATCATAGGATGCCAAAATTTGAATTTGAATTCGAATCTTTGATCATTACATATAAAAAGAGACAATGAAAAGTCGCGGGTAGTAGAGAACATTCCCGAGCCTCATTCTACTGACTTTGAGTGTGTGTGAGGACTATACCATAGCCTACACCTCTCTACACCATTAGGCAATGTTACTCATGCCAATGGGATTGTATACAAGTGTTAATTAATAGATACATTTACATCATTAATCTATGAGTTCTCTGTTAGTCTACTCAAAAGTCTGTCAACTTGTCAAGGGCATATCTCAGTCAATTCTTCACCAAATCAAGTGATTCAAAGCTTGTTGGATTCAGCTCAAAGTCATATACATGCTGTTAAAGTTTGAAGTGATTCTATTCAGCCATTTCAGAGAAATCTACGTCGAGGTGAACTTTGGTCATTTTCTGCTACAGTCCTAAGAAGTCGGGGGTATAGCTAAACTTGCTAAATTGATTTCTCTTAGCATAGTTTATCTTTTTACATCATTCCACTTGCAAATGGTAGCTTACTAAGCTAATTAAATATCCCTAGAAAGAATTTTATCAATTTCTACTGTGCTGGTCACACTGAGCAAAACAGTCAGCAGGTGTCAAGACATAAATAGAAGGTTTTCTTGAGTTTGTGAACTTCAAAGTTATCTGTTTTTGGTTCAATCATTACACACATCACTTCCAAAGTACATAGGCCATTTTTTGGTGTTATTGGAAAGCTAAGAAGGTCTACTTATCAACTCTGAAGCAAAAGAGGGCTGGTACAAAGCAGGTTTAGCAGTACCTACTCAATCTCTTGAAGCATCCATCCATCTTTCCCAACAGCTTGGCGAAAAGAGTTATCGATCTCCGTGCACACGAATACAGAGAGAAGGGATCCCGAGGACTGTCCAAGAACTCCCCAAATGTGAGGGGAGTCACAGGAGGTAACACCAACCACGACAAAAGAAGAACCGAGAAACTAGGACAAGCTCAACCACAAAGTATCTGATAAATTTGGGTGCCTAAGAAATTAACTGCAGCTCAACAAGGGCAATTACACATGTGGGTACCCAAGAAACTCTTACATACACAGAACCCAATGCTCTCCCTTACAAGAAAAGTCTCAACGAAGAAGTCAAGGAAAGGCAAGGGTCTGCACCAAGCAGAGAGACCAAAAGAAGATAAACTCACCTCTTCATCACTAGTAAGAAGACAATCAACAAGGGTATGGGTTTGACAGCCAAAAGCATGAGTAACCCCCACAGAACCAAAGAGCCAACCACAAGGGATACAAAATTTAAGAAACTATCCAAAGATGAAGAGTCCAAAAGTGATCTCTACATGACCAAACACTGTTCTAAAATGGATCCCTATAAAGAGGAAGGATCATTTGTCATTCAACTATTGATTGGTTGCATCATTTCGTGATCGAGTGGATACCTCCAAACAAAGATTTCATCAACATCTGCAAGTAACATCAGAAGCCTGGACGTGTGAAAACCATGTGCTCTTTGCATGACCCCGTCTTTTGCACCATTCAAGTCATGCATTTCTAGAGTATGGAGTAATATAGGGCCACATTACAAGGCCGTGCATAGACACAATTGAGAATCCCAGGCACAAGAAACACATTTGACATCTGTAAACTATGTTATTGATACTAACTACTTTCTTCTTGTTTTGTGACATTGTTCTTAAAAAAAAAAAAAAGAGAATAAAATAAAAAAAGAAAAAAATAAAATAAAAAAGAGAAGGGACACAACCATGCACTCAAGGAATCTCATCCAGAAATCATCAACAAGGAAATCCTTCAACAATGGCAGACAAGCCAATGGTCAATCACCATGATGGGCATACATCATGAAGAGATGAATCTTGACGGACCTTTCACCATGGTAAACATAGCCTACTTGGGCAAAACTATAACCATGATAGATTAGGAAACCTCTTCATCAGCATACCCTTGAGAACTTAGCTCAAGAACCCATTTCTTGCACCATACTTCTTCTAATGCATTCTCCAAGTATGCATGCATAGGGCCACATTACAAGGCCATGCACAAGGCACATACTTTCTTCAACCCATGCACTAACACATTTACCCACCATTCATTATGGGTAATGAGTACTTGGCATGATAAATATGAAACCCATGTTCTAAAGATCAAGAGGACATCAAGGTTACAACATCAATAGCTATGAAGCAATTCACACTCAACAACTGCTCAAAATCAACATTGACAACATCTTTTGAGCAACTAGAAATTTTTGAAAGCTCACAAATACACCATCATGCTGGCATACAAGGAAGAATTACATGCAAAGGGGCTAAAATGGCCAAAGGCTAGTAGTGAAAAAATGAAGAACCAACAATTGACCTTGCTACAGTCGAAATATAGATCGTTGTTGCTAATACATGATGGACACTACCTCTCAACATACTACATGGAACAACCACTCCAACAAGGGTCTGTTAGGGACAAAAGACTCAAGAGGGGGGGAATGTTGGCACTCATGGTCAACGAAAAAGCATGGGAGTGCATTAAAGAGGTGGAAACACTAGAAGAGGGAGCATGTAGGGAGCTCCAAGAAGTACATGTCGAGTTTTCAGAAGAAATCCCCATAAAAATATTGATTTTCATCACTAAAAACCATTGTAAATATCATTTCACATTTTAGAAAACCATTTTGTTCAAGCCGAGGAGTCCTTGAGCTTGAGGAGTATTTGAAGTAGACAGTTACAAATTTTCATAATTTTTAGACTTCGTTTGAGCCCTCAAATAAGCCCTAGAACCTAATTTTTAACTAGGTCGAACACTAGGTCTGGATAAGGCCAAAACTACTCAAAAAACTATAAACAGAGCTAGAGATCTCATTTTTTGGGTTATTTTGTTAGAGATTTGAGCTTTTGTAAGAGATTTCGTTTATAATTGAAGCTTTCAATTGTTCCTTTTTTGTTCTTACCTCGTGTGTGCATGTGTGTATGTGTGTGCATGCTTGTGTGCTTCTCACTCACGCACTTGTGCCTTCACTTGCTCACAATATTCATACCAGTCATCATGTCTCAATGGATTGACATTTATGAGGTGAATCTCCTCACATTAGTACTTGCCATCATGCTAGAGTGACACCTCCTTTGTCATTAGTTTAGGAAAACTCATCATGACATGATCATTTTCCTTATTGTACTTGCAAAATGTTTTTCTTTATCTATTTTGTTGTCATCTTTTTCATCTTTACTTGATTGTGCAACATTAGCATATTTATGCTTACTAGTACATGAGCTTCATTTACCTTTGCCCTTCTGACTAGCTAAGATAGCCTATGGGGAAAGTGCTACGTGCCTTAAGTTTTCTTTTAAGCTAATACATTATGTGTTCAACAACCATCAATGGATTGCATAGAGATGGAAGGGATTTAAACAAGATCCAGCAAGTGGTATGGCTTATGTGATGCTAGTTTCTCACTTCCTTTCATAACTAATGCCTGAAATAGGCAAAGCTTCAAACGCTACTAATTACGTTTCGAACAAAGAAACTAGGCTTCGATGAACTAAGTAGTTGAGAAATGCTTCGATGCCTATAACTTGTTGAGCTTAGCTCCAATCAAATCACCCATAATTTATCTTAGCTTCACCTAAGCCCAAAAACAACATTATGGCAGCTAATACATGTTGTTTTTTATTAAGAACCTAAGAGCTATGTGTTTACCATTTACCCTAGAATTATGATCTATTACATTTACAACATGTATTAGCCCTTTTAAGTGAATGTAGTTAGGTAAACGTAAATGATAAATGGGCTATGCTAATATGTTAGTTTTCAACCAATCGATTTTGCAAGTGAAGAGTTTCAAGCGATGATGACACTGCATGCGAAGCTTGAGGAAACACTTCCAGCCAAAACTAGCATAAACCTTTGCTAAAGAAAACTAACAACACCTATCGAGTTTCTTTAGCATGAAAAGCTAACCAATAAATGCTCCGTCCTATTGGTTTTACGCATTAGTTTCTGTTAAGGTGCTATGCTAATACCTAATGGTAAATGGTTTGCACTAAAGTTTATGAGCTTTAGCTTTTATGGTGGGGAAAGTGTATTAGTTTTTTCTTAAACAATTGTAAAGGTGCGTTTAGAAAACGTTTTCCAAATGCTAACCCAAAAACCTACCTACAACCTACGTACCTTGGAAAACTATTACGTGAATGGTTTTTGCTTAACGCATAGCATTGGTAAATGCTTAAATGTTAGTTTATCATAATGTGCTATGCGTGCTAATACCATAAAGGTGATATGCATAGAAAACTAAAGTAAACTAACATGCCTACTAAGCAAAAATCTACCAGTCCAAATGGTTAAGAGAAAATCAAAACCATTAATAACATTTAAAACTGTTATGCTATTAGCTTAAGCCTAATGGTATTAACTTTTTTTGTAACCGTTATATATATATATATATATATATATATATATATATATATATATATATATATATATATAGAGTCTTACATGAACTGTACAAGGGTTCCAAGTGTACATATGCTACAAACAATCATGGTATGACATGTAGGAGTGAAGTTGTCATCAGATTCAATGTCTTCCTCTTGAGCAAAATGTTTTTCTATGATTTTATACTTAAAGTGATCGACACTACCATGAATCTTTAATTTCCACATATATATTTACCTAGTGTCGATGGACTTCTTACAAAGAGGAAATCACATAAAGATTAAGTACCATTCTTCATAATAGCATAAAATCCATCTAATCATTTGGTTTTTGTGCTTCATCGGAGTAATTGTACATAAGCTAAAAGTAATTGTACAAATACCTCATAAAAGAAAGCATCATTACATTGGAAGTATGATGATAGAAAGGTACAAGTGATTTATTGTCTCTAAAATCCTAGACCAAAAATTTTTACATATTTTTTGCCTTTTTTATGCTTTTTCTCTCACATCAATAAGTAGACACATCTACATACACACACGCATATAGTTATACACACACACATGTGTATATGTATAACTATATGGCCCAAAAAGTTTCCTCATTAGGAGTCACATTTGACTACCCACTAGTAAAAATATCCAATAAGGCATCATACACATCCTTCAAAATTAATTAGTGTTATTAATACATGAAAGTAGGGATCAAACTTCATCCTCCACAAAAAACAACATGTTGGCTAACCAAAATATGTTTAGTCTATGAAAGATACTTATAATCTCAAGCTAGAGACTATGAGATAATGCCTATATTTTGAACATATATGTTTCACCTCTGCTATCCCACCAAATTTTCTCTATAATGGTGGTGAATGTTAGTGTGTACTTAACATAGCCAAAGTAATAGAAATAGGAGCTCCACCAAAACTAGTCTTGCAACATCCTCAATACCATCTTCATCAACACACTTATTATTTGTAGTGAAGAAAATACATGTTTCAACGTCTTAGATAATATCTCCAATCCTTTTGCAATCAATACATAATACATCGTTTATGGAAACAATGAGTACTTGAAATTATCCAACTTATCCTCAAGAATCAACGTATGTAATACATCATTGCTCACAAGTATGACCAATGATTATACCTTGATCCACATACTTCTTTCTTGCAAAAACATAAAATACCTAGAAAAGTCACAAAACCATAAAGTTATGTATAAAATCCTATTAATTCATTCAAACAATGCTGCCAAGTTTCGTAGAAATTCGAGACAGTAAGAAAGGTGTGTTATCAATGTGCGTCAAGAAACAATGACCTTCCCTAATGCTAATATTTGGAGTTCATGTAGAAGGAATACACACAAACACATGGGAAAAGAAGAATCGTATGAGAATAATCAACAATATATTGTTAAGTGTGTATTGGTACATTTAGCAAGCGTTGATGCTTGGCAAAATATCAAAGACTTATCTCATATTATTTTTTGATCACTCTTAAAGTGCACATGAACACCCTTGTAAAAGTCATAGACTTTAAACCTTGAGATAAAAGTGAAAGGAAGTGATTGAGGGAATCTAGTGGCATTACGAGTTGTGTATCACAACCACCTAGTGGTTGGAATCAAATCAATCACCACCCAAAAAATAGGAACACTTTTAGGTGGAAGGAATTCAAACTTGAAATTCACTTTATGAGTATAAATACATGTGACTCTTAGTCACAGGGAATGACAGAGAAGATAATGAAGGTAGTACCTCCCAAGCAAATTTTGTAGGTAGAGGTAGAGGTACAAGAGGAAGAGGTAGAGGAGGTAGACAAGGCAAGGGGAGATTTCAAAGCTCTTCTCCATGTGCCATATGCTAATCATACAACTGAGAATTGTTTCAAGAATCCCAAAAATAAGAGAGGAAGAGGCTTCAATAGAGGAAGCTATGGAAGGGGAAGATAAAATAACTTCAATGGCTACACCAACAACTTCAACAATACAAATGAAAAGGAGGATATAGAGGAAGAAGAGATTACAACAATTACACTGAAGAGCAGACACAACAGGACTCACTTCTATTGATGAACATTACCATGAAGCAAGGTAAAGCAGACGAGCATGTATTGTATATAGATTTTGGTTGTTCAAATCATGTAGCAGGGAATGTGGCTCTACTATCAGACTTGGAGATCCAAGAAATAGACATGAGGTTCAAATAGGAGATGACACTAGGCACTCAATGGAAAAGATTGGAAATGTGAAGACCCGGGATGGGAATATGAATCTACTCAACAAGGTATTTTATGTACCTACCATAACCAAGAATCTTATAAGTGTTGGATAGATTGTAGAGAGAAATGTGTGTTTATTGGATATGACTTAAATAAAAAAGGGTACAGGTTATATATCCAAGTACTAAAGGTTTTATTATTAGCAAAGATGTTGTCTTTGATGAGAACAACTCTTGGTCTGAAGATGATTGTAGGAAAGCTAAGTTGCCTTATGACTTAGAGGAGGACTTTCCAACATTGTAGAAGGTAAATGATCACCTACATGATTATACAAGTGATTTTGATGATGACCAAAAGACACCAAGGAGGAACATCAGGCATCGAACAATAAAAGCAAAGAAAATATGCGGGAGGTGAGAGATATTGCAGAATCTTCTCAACAAACAATAAGGAGATCACCTAGGGAAAAGAAGAAGCAAGAAAGCTATGGATTTGACACCTCTCTAGTCACAAAGCATTCAACCTATATTGCTCAGGATATCAGCTCAGAAGAGCCATCAACATTTGAAGAAGCTAAGAAGAAATCAGAGTGGAGAGAAGCAATGGAGGAAGAGATAGGAGCCCTTCAAGAGAATCAGACATGGGACTTAGTTCCTAAGAAGCCACCGATGAAGATCATTGGATCTAGGTGGATCTATAAGGTAAAAAAGAATTCAGATGGTTCAATAAACAAGTATAAAGCAAGGCTTGTGGCAAAATGGTTTGCTCAAAACCAAGGCATAGATTATGAGGAGACTTTATCTCTTGTGGCAAAGATACCTACAATCAAAGTTCTCATGAGTATAGATGCCTCAAGGACTTATAATCTGCATCAATTTGAAAAAAGTGAATGCAGCTACTATAGGTGATAGATATCCTTTACCTATTATCGACCACCTATTGGAAAGAGTTGCATGCAAGGAATTCTACAGCTTCCTGGATGGATTCTCTGGTTATAACCAAGTAGCCATTACTATGGAGGACCAACATAAGACAACTTTCATAACTAGATGTGGAGCATACGCTTTTCAAGTGATGCCATTCGGGCTCACTAATGCCCTCACAACTTTTCAGAGACTGATGTGTCGTGTATTCAAGGATATTTTAAGAAAAAGCATGGAAGTATATGTAGATGATTTGTGCACCTACTCCATTCAAAGAATTGAACATATTCATGAACTATGAAGGATATTCAAAAAATGCTGATAGTATCGAGTATGCTTGAATCTAGAGAAATGTGTCTTTGTGGTAAGGCAAAGAACGATCTTGGGACATATTGTATAAAAGAATGGAATTTCCACATATGAGGATAAGGTTAAGTGATCTTAGACTTACCTAGACCTAAAAATGTGAAGGAAGTACAAGGTTTCATGGGTCATTGTGGATACTATCGTCAGTTTATCCACATGTATGCCATAATCACAAAACCTTTATATGGGTTGCTAGCTCAATTTACTTGGACAAAGGAATGTGAAAAGGCATCTAATGAATTGAAATGACCACTACGTTCAGCACCTATCTTGAAGGTACCCAATTGGAACAAACCATTCCATATCCATGTGGATGCATCAAATTTTGCAATAGGATGCATACTAGCTCAACCTACGGATGAAGGAAAATTAGATCATCCTCTCGCATATGCTAGTAGATAATTAAACCATGTAGAGAGAAATTATACCACTACGAAAAGAGAAGGCCTAGGAATGGTGTATGCAGTCAAGAAATTCCGACATTACCTCCTAGCCAATAAATGCAAGTTCTTTATTGAACATCAGGCATTATTGTATCTAGTCAACAAGCCCTGCAATACGGGAAGGCCAGTGAGATGGTTCCTATAATTGATGGAGTTCAATTTTGAAGTAATAGTAAAAAAAGGAAATACTCATGTTCAACAATATCTTTTATCACGAATGACCCACGGAGAACCACCCTTTGGAGTGGCTAATGATCTTCCTGACACATACTTATTCAATTTAGAAGTGTGTACAAAATGGGCAGAAAAGTTAATACCAATCTTCATGCATGGACCACTTCATAGGATCAATCGAAATAACAAAAAAGAATTTTTGCAGTCATATAATTTACATATTGTAGTAGGTAGTTTATACTACAAAGAACCAAATGGCATATTATTGAGATGTGTAATAGAGGTATAACATAAAAACCTAATGGAGAAATCTCATGTGAATTGATAGAAAATTCATCAAGGAGTTCATGGGATGATAAGAGAATTGAAAAGATGGGGATTATATTGGCCGGACATGCAAAAAGACGTACACGAACACATTCGCAATTGCCAAGAATGCCAGGAGAATACCCCTGAGGATCACGCATCTTTACACTTTTCTACAATAGCACTAGCATGGAGTACGGCATTGCTAAAATTCTTGAAAACATGAGCGCATGAGGAAGGAGCTAGTCTAGCAAGGAAGGGGTCTCTAGAGGAAATGAGTAAGGACTACACTATAATTGGAAAACAATTATTCAAAAGGGGAAAAGACAATCAGCTATGGTTATGTGTACATGAAGGAGAATATTTACCCACATTAGAGATGGCGCATGCATGAGCAGTAGGAGGACACTTTTCAGTCAAAAAATCTATAAAAATGATTCTCTTTGCAGGCTTATGGTGGCCAACTCTACACATGGATTCCAACACGTACATATGAAGTTGTGAGGTGTTCCAAAGGACCAAGTATCCTATAAGAAGAGATGACATGCCTCAAAGACCCATGATCTGCACAAGAGCCTTCTTCAAATGGGGCATTGACTTCATAGGACCTATAAATCCTCCAACAAAAGGATCACACACAAAATATATAATAGTGGCCACTGACTATCTCAGAAAATGGGTAGAAGCAAAAGCAATGAGGAAAAATGATGTGCAAACCACAACTAAATTTCTCTTCAAAAATATCTTTAATCGCTTTGGATTGTCAATAGAGATAGTGAGTGATAAGAGAACACACTTCATCAATGAAGTGATAGAACCACTGATGAATGAATTCCTTGTGATTCATAAAAAATCAGCCCCCTACCATCCCCAAGCCAATGGCCAGGCTGAAAGTTCCAATAAAGTATTGTGCATGGTGTTGACCAAAACAGTGAACAACAGAAGGTTAGATTGGGACAAACAATTGCATCATGCAATTTGGGCCTTCCGAGTGGCTTACAAGACTTCCATTGGAACTACTCCATTTAATTTGGTATATGGATAGAATGCAATCTTACCAATTTATTTTTTAGTCCCTACCCTACATCTAGCACAACATAACAATTGGACAAGCCATGGACTATCCCAGCAATTAGAACAAATTGAAAAATTGCATGAAACACGATTACAAGTTGTAGCAAGAATTTATGTAGCTAAAAGGAGACAAACAACCTATTACAATGCACATATTAAGATAACGGCTTAAAGGAAGGCAATTTGGTATTAGTGTACACATTGAAACATCATGCAAAGAAATTACAGTAGCAAGGATATGGACCATTATTGATAAATCTTATATCAACTAGTGGAGCCATGAACTTAACCACGCTGGATGGAGAAGTGCTCCCCAACTACATTAGTGGTTGTAGAGTTAAAAGATATATGGAACAATTAACACACAAAATGTTAGCACGATTGGTGGGAGTACAAAATCGGAAAAAGGAAGAAGAGAAGATTAGAGAAGAAGCTCAAATGGAAGCTCTAGAGCAAATCAGGAAGTGAAAAGAGTGGATGAGACAAAGAGATGAATGATATGTGGAAGGAGAAGAACCTATACCCATGGCAAAATACCAAGTAGGTAACGCGGAGAATGCAAATAATGGTATTTTTTGATGATACCTAAACCTACGAATCAGAACTACAGAGTATCAATTAGTGGATGCATTGATTGACACAAGAGCAGCACTAAGTTGCATGCGAGTTTTGTTAGCCCATCACCTCGAAACAACCTTGAGTCCCACTAAAGCATATATGATAGGAATCGATGGACAAATCATCAAGTGTATACGGGAAGTCTCCATGTCCCTATATCTAAGAGATTCCACTATGGAGCAAAGATTCTTGGTATGTGTGTACCTAAGTCGTGAAGTCTTAGGGACTTGTGTCGATGAGACTGTACCTCGATCGCCCCACAAGTGCATATAGTGGTGGATTAACACATGTTTCATTATCAATCCGTGGAATTAGACATACCAAGTGTATGAAGATGTGTGCACATATGATGGTAAGTGAAGTATCTAAGCCACAATGCATGTATCTTGCTTCACCTACCTCTCCAACTCACTAATTCTCTAAAAATCCATGCCATGATACCATTTTCAGCAATAAGCACAAATTCAAACTTTTCTCTCAGCTCCAAACTCCAAATATGGTCAACAATAGGTTCCTTTCGAAGCTCTCGATGAGGCGCATCTATATTGGTAGATCCAGTGTGGAGGTGGAAGTATATTGGCGAGAAACACCAACATCTGCTCCACAACTTGTTAACGCTCACACACACACACACATTACAACAGCTTAGAAGCAATGGGGAGGGGTAGGCAATAGTCCTAAACACAATTTCAAGCATTACACACACACACAAAACTCTTGGAGAAGAAGGAATTCAGTAGGAAAGAGGCGAATTCGAAAATATTCTTCAATTCTCATAGTGGTAAAAATTCCTTTACAAGAGTCACAAAGTGACTTATATACATGTGCCCTAGAAAATGGTCCTTTCACACGTGACTAGTACTTTTATTGACTAACTCTAATTTCCTAATATTTTACAAGAATTACGATACAAGGATTGGGGCTTATGCATCTAGAGGACTCCTCTAGTGCATTTACATAGCTACAAGGGATTTCCAATGAAATTTGAAGAAGAAAAAATTATGCTCATAATTTGAAAAATGTTGGGGCTCCTCTCTTGTGCTTCTTTACTCTGGAACACTCCTCCCCTCTTTGTCTTTGTCGTCCCTTGATAGGATTTGCTTCGTTATCTGTGGCTTGTTCATAGTTCTTTAATACACGTAGCCAATGGTCAAAGAAGCGGTTAGGATTGTCAGTGAATTTGTTACGTTATCCGATCTAAGTCCTTTGCTTCTATAATCCCCTTGGTATTCCTTACATTCATAACTTTGGGTTGCTGTGTTAACTCGGGCTACCACACATGCATCCAACAGCTAAGAATGTGATATCCTTAGTCACCCTCTCCAACTTTTCAGCCTTGACCCCTTTCTAACTTTTGGTCTTCGAATATTGCTTTGTTCTCACATATCTGATCCTGTTGTATTTTTGGAGCCTGTTTACTTCCTTTTTGTTGCATGCATCACTTGGTGAACCTTGCATCAGTTTCTCTCTTTTGGTTGATGCTTCAAAGGTTTTGTCTTTAAATATTTTTTCACAACCCCTAGGACCTGATGCTTTTCTTTAGCCTGTTCATTTCTTTCCACCTCATGCACCTGGTGGACGAGGAGATAGTTAGGACCTTCACTCAATTTGTTATCTTATCTGATATGAAGTCCTTTGTGTACAATCTCCCCTTGAAAGGTCCTGGTTGTGATTCTTTGTTTCCACTCTTCGGTACTTGGTCCTTTGGTGGTTCTTTTTATTGAGCTGTTTTGTTCTTTGATCTTCTTCTTCTTCTCTTTTTGCTCGATTCTCTCGAAGACCCATCTTCCTTGCCTCGAATTGTGGGCGCGTGAAAGATTATAGACCCTTTCTCGTATTCTCCCATATAATTAGGTAGAGTGGAGAACTTGTGTACTTCCTCCCTATTTTGGTCTCACATAGAAACTTCTTTATATGCTTCTTCTAAATTTGGAGTCAATTGGGTTTCCCCAATGTCTAGTTCATCAAAGGGTGGTCTAGAAATCTCATTCTTTTCCATTGCTCTTCCTGGATCTTGGCCCACAAATCTTACAACCAATCGCATTCTAGTTCTGGAATGATCAAAGTTGGTTTGCTCTGAGGGCTCTGTTGTTCTTCCTTAATATATTTCTCTATGGCTATTCTTGTTGGTTTTTTATTGTTATTTTTGATACACTCATTGAATTGGCTCTTAGGTATCCTAGTTTCTGGAAGGACTGGGATAGTCTTTTCTAAAGTGGTCTGAGCTATCTCTATGAGCTTTTTGCATATTGCCAATCTCTCCTTCTCTAGCTCCCCTTGTGGGTAGAGTTTCTCATGTTGATTTATATTTGATCCAGTTGTGATTTTGGATTGATAAGCTTTCAACCACATGTCCAGATCTTCTGGTACTGGATATGCTAGGATTGATCTTGGTTTGCATGGCTTATGAGTGTGGGACTTAGGTGTTGCGTTATCTTGCACTTCTTGTTCCCGAGGTTTCCTTCATTCTTATACATCCTTCTTGTCCTCTTTATTTTTATTCTTCGTCCATTGATTCCTGAGTTTTTCCCTTGTAGTCTTCCAACTTTGCATTTTCTTTGTTTGGTTACTTTCACGTGGGTCTTCCGAATCTTCTACTACCTGTATCTTTGGCTCTAGGTCCTTATTCATCTCTTGTTCAGAATCTAACTCTTTTATCTCCTGTCCTTTGGCTTGAGCTCGAGTAATGGATTTTAAGGGTACCATGTATTCTTTATCACTTCTTGATGATTCAATCACTTCTATCACATTGATCTGAGTAGTATTATGAGTCTTATTGGGGTTTTTTAGGCAATCTATAAATATATGTTCCTTTCCACACTCATTGCAGTATCCTTCCCATGTTTTAGGTGGTGGTGGGTTGTATGGCAAAGTGCATTCTCTTATGAAATGATCTCCTCCGCATCTATAGCATGGTCCTCTTGGCACAAGTGCTCTAATCGGTGGTCTCATTTGGGCTGGTGCTTTAGGCGCAGTGTACATTAGGTTCGCATATTTTGATCCATAAGAATTGTCATATCCTTCATAACCATAATATTGTTGGTCATAGGTTTGGTCATACTCCACTAGATTGGTGTCATAGGGGTAGAATTCTCCTTGGGTTTGCTTGTATCCCTGATGTGTGGTTTCTGCACTAGCTAAAGGTGTAGTTGGTACTATGGCTCTTTCGATGTTCTCCTTTGTTTGGGTGTATTTGACTGGCACTACATTCTGGGGATGGGGTGGTTGTTGTCCTAACACTGGCTGTGGTTGCCCATATCCTCCTTGTTCATAAGGTCTGGGTGCTCTTTGTGGGCCTAGATAAGGGTTGTATCTTGGTATCTCTCTTCCTTGCGCTCTCCGAGGGTATCCATAAGGTCTATACTGGGGTTGATTCACTAGCCTTGGTTGCTTGTTAAATGGGCAATTTTCAGTAGCAAGTTTGGTATATTTATGCTCAATATGACAATACAGGTTGGGCCCTTGGGTGCCTGCCTATTGTATGGATAAGATTGTTGCATGCCTATTCCTCCTCTCGTACACGTGTGAGATGGATGTTCTCCACCGCACATGCTCCAACTCCTTAGCATTGGCATCCTCATTGGTGGGTTCTGGTAATTTCTCTGCCCATGAACTGCTAACTTCTTAGCTACCAATTCTGCTAGCTCCTCCACATTACTAGAACTAGTCGTCACTGTACTCCTAGTGTCTTGTGATTTAGTAGAGCTTGGTGTGCTTTTGAGGTCATGTGCTAGGTTGTCTTCTAGATGAATGCATTCCTGGAGGCAATCAATCAATGTCTAAAGCCATTTCACATAAACTAGGGTTCTCAAGGTTCCGTTAGTCAATCCATCTAAGAACAGTGATATCATTTTTTGCTAGGAGGGTCTTTCTGTTATTGGGCATCTATCAACGTATTGGTCAAATCTTTGGGCAGCTATTTTTATGGTTTCATTCGGGTTTTGTTTGAAACTATGAATTAAGGATGATGAGTTGTGTTTAATCCCTCACTTGGTAAATTATCTAATAAACTCTTGGAAAGATTATTCGATGTCTCCAAAATGTTTCGATCCAATGGTTGGAACCAAGTCAAAGTTGTTCTTGTGAGGGTTGGTCCAAAGGACTCATAGTGCACAAAGAAGTCATCCACTTGTTCTGCTCATAACACTTGCTTGAATCCTATTATATGGTCATAAGGTTCTCCCGTACCATCATAGTGATTTCTCATGCATTTGGCCACTTGAATTGGTCTCAGCCATCTGACGGGTTTTCTGGTGGTCTGAGCATTACAGGAATTGCTGGTCTAATTGGATGCATTCCTAGTTGCACACCTAGTTGTGGCCTTGGTCTAATGGGTGGTCGATTCATGTTACCTATCCCTGAATTGGTTTGGTTGTGTGAATGTGTTCTTGACATTGTGAACTGCACATGTGTTTGGTTGGGGATACTTCACTGTCTTGTTTGTCCCAACATTGTATTCTCTATTCCTTGGTGGGTTCCGAAAGGGTTGTGCGAGGTAGTTGCCTGCCCTCAAGGAGGGAATTCAGGCAATCCCATGTATTTCAATTGAGACCTATCAATTTCATCTATTGGCCAATATCTTCTTTGGTTGTAGTCTAGGTATGTGACTCTAGACTCATCTTCCGGATCCTTCAACTCATAGATAGTCATCGAGCTTACTTCTTGTCCTCGGGTGGGTGAATCTATTTGTAAAAGAAGGTCTGACCCATGGATAAGATATACATCCAACAAGTAATCATCTTGATGTATCAAATCCCCTCTCAAGACTTGAGTCACCACAAACTTTCCCCTTGGGGTAGTCACAAGTTCTTATTAGGTAGATCTTCCCAGAAGTTCCTTGTCCCTCTAGTTCTCCTCTCTCATTGATCTGATCTGGGTTTTTTGTCACTATGTAGATTTGACCTAGCTTGTCCATGTAAACTCCTCCTTTGTACTTAACTACAGGTCTTGGCACTATTGCTGACTCGGTAGAGTTTACCATTCTCGTGACCGACCTATTTATGCCATCAAGGTAAATAGGGATTCCTTGCCGATTTGTGGACACATACTGCAGAGAGGTACGGTATTCACCCTCTATGGTTGACATAAATTTTTCTCTTGGAACAGAACCATGCATGTCCTTTGAGGCCATGGGTAGTTCCTCCTCTGAGTCGTTGGATGCGTCTGAGTAGATTGAGCGATGGCTTGCTTGGGCTCCACTTCCTACTGATGAGATGACACTTCTCCGGCTTCTTAGCACCCGTCCTAAGCTTAAGTTCATTCACTCTTTAGGTCTATATCTTCTCTTCTCTTTCCCTTACTTATCTCCTCAATCACTCCAATTTTTACCTTTAGTTTGTCTGAGTTGTTCTAGGCAATACCACTTCTGGTGATACCTTATTGGCAATACGATACCTCACTTGGCATGATACAATACCAAGAGCCTACCACAATATGATACCACTGAGTGGCATGATATGATATTGAGTTTGCACTCGATAGGATACCTCTGCTACACACGATACGATACCTACCCTCACGATATGATACTAGGATAAGTGATGATATGATACTTGGCTGACTTGCGATACAATACCAACCCCCCAATACGATACCGATAGTAAGAAACAATACGATACCAGATTTATAGATGATACGATACCAATCTACATGATATGATACCTGGACCGACACGATACGATACCACTAAAGTGATGGCGATACGATACCTAAGGTCACCGTGATACAATATTGCTTGTGCTCACGATACGATACATAGTGGACCATGATACGATACCAACAAAGGACCGCGATCGCGATACCAACACTTCATGATACACGATACCTCAAGTGGGCGTGCACGATACGATACCAAGCGAATATCGCAATACTAGGGAATTTTGGTATCATGATATCAAAACTCAACTGATCGCAATACTATAGCCAAAATTGATTAAAATTTAGAATTTTGTTGTGCAAAGTGTGTGTTTCACTCTCCTCTTCACTACTAGCACACTGTATCACTCAAAAACTCCCTCAAAACCTTCTCTCCTACCCCATGATACCGAATGCAACTTTAATCATGTTTGTGAGTGCTATTTTGATGTTTTTTGGGGTGTTAGATTTGAAGAATCACCTTCAAGAGTGTCTTGCCGAAGCCTTGTGTTCACAAAGACAACTAGGTGCTCGCTGTTGGAATTTGGGGCCCAGGATCGTTCCAAACTAAAACCTTTTGAGCACACACACTTAATTAATTAAGATGATAAGTGAGAGATAGAAAGAAAGAGATCTTGAGACAAGGATAGAGAACATAAGCTGGATGCTTACTCACTAAAAAATAGATGTCCAAATTAAAACATGGGAGTACTACTCAACCATATAAAGTGGTTCAATCACTGATGGAAGAATATCCAAGAAGATGATGATACAAAATTTAGATTATGTTGAAATATTCTAAGTGTGTGAAGTGAATGAGCAACCAAGCTAACCTTATCCTCACAAAATAGCATAACAAAATTGTAAATCAACCAACCGTAATTTTGAGATTAGGGTAGAGAAACCCTAAAAAATAAAATATAAGGTTAACTCCCAAAAGATAGTTACCACCACCTTGTAGAAGACTTCTTGCTCCAAGAGAGTAGCCTCTCCTTCACCAAATCTTCACCTCCAAAGCTTTAGAATCTTCAAACTCTAGCTTGAGATCTTTGAGTGATATTTTAACAATAACCCAAGGGCCTTCTTTTATAGTATTTAGCTTCTTTTGAAAAGCAATACTAAAAGCAATTAAAAACAAATGCGATCGCTATGTGTTTTTTAAAAGAACTTGCCGCCATCGCTAATTCCAAAATCTCTAGCTTTTCGACTAAATCTACCAAAATATCTCTTCGTTGTTGCGCTATGCTTGTGGGATTTGAACCAAACCACATGGATGAGAGGGCTCTATCCTAGCCACGCTACCCACATGTTTTCCTTATGAAGCGTGTATAAGACATACTTCTTATTCAATAAATCATGAGTGTTGGACCATGACATTGACTCCAACAATCCCTCCTTCAATGTCATATTGGTACAAGCTTCAGTAACCTGTAAATCTTCTCATGATTGTCTCTAGTCAATGCTTTGGTAAATATATCTGCAACATTCTCACTAGAAGGAACATAAACGAGCTCAATGTGCTTCTTAGCTATCTGCTCTCGAATATAGTGATAGTATACCTCTATATGCTTTATCCTTGCATGATGCACTAGATTCTTTGCTATAGCTATAACACTCTGGCTATCTGAAAATATCTGAATGGGTTCATGTACTCTTACATCAAGATAATTGAAAATCTTATGCAACCAAACTGACTCTAGAGTAGCTGTAAATGCGGCACAATATTGAGCTTCACATAATGAAGTTGCAATAGTGGGTTGTCTCTTCAAAAGCCATGAGATAAGACAATCTCCAAGATAAAAACAATATCCACTAGTACTTCTTCTTGTGTCTCTATCACCTGCCCAATCAAATTTTGAAAATCCTTTTAGTAACAAATGTGTATATTTTGAAAATACCATAGCATAATTTGAAGTTCCCTTCAAATATCGAAAGATCCGCTTTACTGCTTTCCAATGTAACACAGTTCGATTCTGCATGAACCTTGATACTTGAGAAACTACAAATTGTATATCAAGACGTGTATTACACAGATATATAAAGCATCCGACTGTTTGACTACATAAAGTAGCATCAAATGGCTCTGCATCTGCTACCATCTGTAAGGACATGTTCTGATCCATAGGTGTTTGCATAGATTTAGAATCAACCATCTAAAACCTTTCCAAAAGTTTCTCAATGTACTTCTGCTGTGTCATATAGATACACTCATCACAATAGAAACTAAATCCTAAGATAATAATGCAAAATGCCTAAATCATTCACATCAAATGTTTGCTTCAATTGTTCTTTGAACATCTGCAAATCTTCATCTCTGGGACCTATGACTATAATATCATCCACATAAATGATTGCTATAATCATCATACCTGTTTCAGCGTTAACATAAAGAGTTGGAGCTGCATCTAAGTTATGGAAATCAATGGACAAAAGATATGTATGTATCTTTTCATACCATGCTCTAGGTGCCTATTTTAAACCATACAAAGCTTTTATAAGCTTACACACTAAGTGTTCTTTACTTGTCTCTTCAAAACCTTCTGGCTGCTGAATATACACATCCTCATGTAAATCACCATTTATAAAAACAGTCTTAATGTTAAGTTGATATATATGCCAACCAAAATGTGCTGCTAGAGCAAGCCTGCCTTGTATCTATCAATAGTACCATCTACTTTCCTTTTGATTTTGAAGATCCATTTTACACCTATAGCCTTCTTTCCCTTTGGTAACTCACATAGCTGCCAAGTTTGATTCTTATGAATAGAATCAGTCTCTTGTTGCATAGCTTTTCTCCAAATAGGAATGTTAAGTGCATCTTTAACACATGCAAGTTCATCTTCAACAGTCGTAAGTGCCAAAATATCATGAATCTCAAAGTCTTCAGCAAAACTTACATGATCTCTTTGTTGTTGTTGTCTAGTCTGACTTCTTGTTCTTATATGATCTTGTTGTTGTTGTCTAGTCTGAATCCTTGTTCTTCTAGTAAAAGTCTTTATACCACTATCTTTCCAAGCCTGATATAACCAAGTAGGTGTATCTTTAAATAGTGGTGAAACTCTTTCTGACCCTTCAGCTTCCATAGGTTCTGGAACTTGTCCTGTCGAGGTACTAGGACTTTCTAGAACTTTAACTTCTTCCATTTCTAGAACCAAAGTCTCTTGTGGAACCGACTCTGTAGAAGGTTGTGAAATTCCTCTTTTTTCAACTTTTTCTTGAATCCTAGGAATTCTAACTCCCTCGCCAAACATGTACATCCAGAATCTTTCTAAAACATCCATAGTCATTTTCACTAATGAACTCTGGAATTTTTGCTTCTTTATCATAAACTTTATTTTCAGCAATATAAGCATTACGTGAAAGAATAACTTCACCTGTCTCTAGAACATAAAACCTATATCATTTACTCTCAACAAGATATCCAATAAAAATAGCTTTCTTTGCCTTTACATAGTTTGCCTCGGTCCTTTTTCTCAATATGTACATAAGAAAGTGATCCAAACACTCTGAAATAGCTCACATTAGGTTTTCTACCATAATAAGCTTCATAAGGTGTGATTACCTTTAAAGCTTTTGTAGATGACCTGTTCAAAATGCAATTAGTTGTATGTACTTCATCAAACTAGAATTTCGATGAAAGCTTCTTGGATGCCATCATGCTCCGCATCATCTCAACAAGTACTCTATTCTTTCTTTTTGCAACACCATTATGCTGAGGAGTATAAGTAATAGTAAGGTGTCGAGTAATACCTTTCTCATCAAGAAATGTTTGGAACTCTTTTGACAAGTATTCTCCACCTCTATCACTTTTGAGAATCTAGATATTTCCTAACTTTCTTTTTCAACCATAGCTACAAACTTCTTGAACATAGGAAAGACTTCCGAGTTCAACTTAAGACCATAGATCCATGAATATCTCATAAGATCATCAACAAATAGAACAAAATACCTAAAACCCTGAATAAAGTCTACTCTCATAGGTCCATTCACATCTGAATGAATAATCTATAATTTCTTGGTAGCTGTAATATAACCATGTTTCTTGAAAGATAGTTTATGCATCTTACCTTCAAGACAACCTTCACATATATCTGAATCATTTGGTAGCTTGAATGAGGGTAAACTCTCAACCATACCTATGTCTTTGATACTCTTGAGAGCTCCAAAACTAATATGTCCAAATCTTTCATGCCATAGCTTCATATCTTCCACCAATGATGAAGATTTGACCGCATATGCTTGACTGATTTTTGACAAAACAAAGATCCCTCCTCTATGCTCACCTTGTAAAATACACTTGTCATCTTTGTGTGATAAGATCTTACAAAGATCTCTCTCAAATACAACTTTAAAACCATCACCTAAAAATGAAGATGTAGATAGGAGATTCTTCTTCATTTTAGGCACATAAAGAACATCTGAAATCTGAAAATTACCACCTTCTCTTGACTTTAGGGTTACTGTACCTATTCCCACAACATCCAAATCATTTCCATCTACGATAGTAACTCTTCTACCTGAAGAATAGGAAAGAGAAGAAAACACATCTCTGCAACCTGTCATATGATTTTTAGCACCTGAATCAAATATCCAAGGACTTGCTCAAAGAACTTGTAAAGCTGCCTGATCAAAAGCTACTTCCTCAATGGTGATATAGGCATAAGAATCACCTTGAGATTTCCCTTTTTTATCATCTTCTGCAACATTACATGATGCCTTTTTCTTTTCTGCCGCAATCCTTTTATAACATGCTGCTTTTAAATGTCCAGGTTTCTTGCAATAAAAACATATTACTTCCTTCTTCTTAGAAGACTTCTCTTTAGATGTAGTAGAAAGAGAAACTGAAGTAGAAGGTGAGAGGGACCTACTTTCCTTCTTGGATTGCTTTCCCTTCTTATCCTTCTTCTTCTTTTTACCCTTTGATGAAGATGAAAGTGCTTCGTCATTCTCTTCCATTCCCTTCAATTGATCTTCATCTTGAAGTAACAAGAACTCTAGCTCTTCAAATGTAACCTCTCTATCTCTTGTGGTAAGGGTAAGAGTGGTTATAAAAGATTGATATGAAATAGGAAGTGAACTAATCAGTGTATTTACCATTTCTTCATCTGATATCTCAACTCCTAAATTTAGAAGTTGATCTCTCAAGTCAACGAGTCTCGTAATGTGGGTTTGAATTGACTCACTAGCCTTCATCCTTGTATTTTCTAGTTGTCTCCTCAAGTGAGCTTTCCTAGCAGGATTTCTGCTCTGAAAAAGATTCTCAAGCTTTATCCAAGCTTGTCTAGAACTTTTGCAAGATCTGATTTGTGGTAGAATATGCTTTTTAATACTCATTGCTATGAATGAAAGTGATAAAGCATCTCTAGAATCCCACCTTGCCTGAACTTCAGTAGGACGAACTGTAGGTAAAGACCTACCTGTGACTCTGGATGTCGAAGTGGTTACCTCTTCCTCAGTTGGTTCTGTAATAGTAACTCTAGTACCCCTTAAAGCTGTTATGGCTCCTTCTTCGCCTTCTCATCTTGGTCTTGTTAAGGATCCATTGACGATACTCCATAAATCCTTTGTCACTAATATTTTCATCATCATGAAACTCCACATGGGATAATTAGAAGATCCATCCAACTTGTCTTCAATCTCAATTCTAATCTCACTCATCTTAACTAAGTATGTATGTCAATTATGCTATGATACCAAGCAATTATGCTTTGATACCAAGTGTTGGAATTTGGGGCCACAGGATCGTTCCAAACTAAAACCTTTTGAGCATACACACTTAATTAATTAAGATGATAAGTGAGAGATATAAAGAAAGAGATCTTGGGACAAGGATAGAGAACGTAAGCTGGATGCTTACTCACTAAAAAATAGATGTCGAAATTAAAACATGGGAGTACTACTCAACCATATAAAGTGGTGCACTCACTAATGGAAGAATATCCAAGAAGATGATGATACAAAATTTAGATTATGTTGAAATAATCTAAGTGTGTGAAGTGAATGAGCAACGAAGCTAACCTTATTCTCACAAAATAGTGTAACAAAATTGTAAATCAACCAACCCTAATTTTGAGATTAGGGTAGAGAAACCCTAAAAAACAAAATCTAAGGTTAACTCACAAAAGATAGTTACCACCACCTTGTAGAAGACTGCTTGCTCCAAGAGAGTAGCCTCTCCTTCCATAAATCTTCACCTCCAAAGCTTTAGAATATTCAAACTCTAGCTTGAGATCTTTGAGCGATATTTTAACAATGACCCAAGGGCCTTCTTTTATAGTATTCAGCTTCTTTTGAAAAGCAATACCAAAAGCAATTAAAAACACATGCGATTGTTACTTGTTTTTTAAAAGAACTTGTCGCCATCGCTAATTCCAAAATCTCTAGCTTTTCCACTAAATCTACCAAAATATCTCTTCGCTACTGCGCTACGCTTGTCAGATTTGAACCCAAACCACATGGATGAGAGGGCTCTATCCTAGCCACATTGCCCACATGTTTTCCTTGTGAAGCGTGTATAAGAGATACTTCTTATTCGATAAATCAGGAGCGTTGGACCATGACATTGATTCCAACACTTGCTTGCCATGATACCACTCATGCAATACGAGTCATTGATCTCCATGATACTTGTTCAAACAAGTGATTGAAAAAATGAAATTTTCTTTTGTGTTTTATAGCCTTGGTTAGCCAAGTGCCTAAAATGAACTAAACTAGTTTTTTTTTTGGATTTTGTTAAGGTTTCCTACTTCTCCTTACACTACTCCTCT
Organism: Ceratopteris richardii; assembly: GCA_020310875.1. Classification (NCBI taxonomy): domain Eukaryota; kingdom Viridiplantae; phylum Streptophyta; class Polypodiopsida; order Polypodiales; family Pteridaceae; genus Ceratopteris; species Ceratopteris richardii. The sequence goes on along the minus strand of CM035426.1, from coordinate 135,393,861 downwards.
CTCCTACATAACCCTTACTCTTCCCTTACTTCCTCATTCCTAACCCTGACCCTAAAAACTCATTACACACACTCCTAAAGTGTGAAGTAACAAGTGCCAAAATACTTAATGACTTTCCACTGAATGAATTCAGCTCTACAAGTACGATTCAATCACTCTAGAGCTATAACCATCACAAGGGCACCTTGGTTGGGCTTTCCCCGACAATGGCATCAAAAACATGTCTACCTAAGTTGTGAAGTCTTAGGGACGTGTCGATGAGACTGTACCTCGATCACCCCACAAGTGCATATAGTGGTGGATTAATACACGTTTAATTATCAATCCATGGAATTAGACATACCAAGTGTATGAAGATGTGTGCACACATGATGGTAAGTGAAGTATCTAAGCCACAATGCATGTATCTTGTTTCACCTACCTCTCGAACTCATTAATTCTCTAAAAATGCATGCTGCGATACCATTTTCAATAGTAAGCACAAATTCAAACTTTTTTCTTAGCTCTGAATTGGTCAAGAGTGGCTTCATTTTGAAGCTCTTGACAAGATGCATCTAATGGTGGTATTTCCAGTCAAATCTGACAAATGTGCTTCAAGTTATGAGCAAAATAGTGAATGGCGAGAAACACCAACACCTGCTCCACAACTCGTTATGGCACACACACACACACACACACACTACAACAGCTTACAAGTGATGGGGAAGGGTAGACAATAGTCCTACACATGCATTTCAAGCATTACACACACAAAAGCTCTTGAAGAGGCAAATTCGAAAATCTTCTTCAATTCTCACAATGGCAAAAAGTCCTTTACAAGAGTCACAAAGTGACTTATAAACATGTGCCCTAGAAAATGGTCCTTTCACACAAGTGATCGGCAATTTTATTGACTAACTCTAATTTTACAAGGATAATGATACAATGATTGGGGCTTATGCATCTAGAGGACTCCTCTAGTGCATTTACATAGCTTCAAGGGATTTCCAGTGAAATTTGAAGAAGAAAAAATTATGCCCATAATTTTTAAAATTTTGGGGCTCCTCTCTTGTGCTTCTTTACTGTGCAATACAGCAAGGACGAAGACCTTATTGAAGATGTGATTCTACGACAAGACTGGATTTTTGAAAATGAAGTCAACATACACCTTACACAAGATACATATTAGCCAAAGTAGGGCATAAAGAAGTCTTTAGTCTTTTGGAAGCTATGCTATCCCAAACCATCAACACAACCTTACCTAGGGAAGCAGACCTAAAGGAAGTTGGGGAAGAAGTTTCAGGTAGGGATGTGTCTCATGAGTATCTTAAGCTAGACTTACCTATGAGTAGTGAGGTTTTGCATGATTTTATAACCAATTCGTCCACAAAACATGAACTCGAGAGAAAACGTAAGGACACTACTATAAGGAAAAACCGACATGGATATGGATTGCTAGAATACCACCTCAAATGAACATGCGAGTATGATGGGTATGCAAGGATAAACCACTATTCGAAATGTAGTGAAATAACCACTGTTCAAAATGTCAATGGGATAAACCAAGAATTCTTCGCCTATGGCTTCCAAAATCATTGGTGGAGGCTCAGAAATCACAACAACATATATGGATTCCGAAAGTGGTCCGGAGCACAGCGAGTCAAGAGATAGAAAAACTCAAGGAAATATCATACCAACAAAACCATGCAAAGGAAACTACAAAGGATCACAGGAAACCCCAAGAAACCACCACTCGAAAATCCCAATCCAAAAATGGGAATAGGTCAAAGACTATGTTCAAGAGTAAGGAAGGGGAACACGATAGAAGCAAATGTCACAAGCACATAACACAAGGTTAATTTGGAGACCCAAGCAGCGACAAGGAATTGACCAAGAGGATCAAGGAGACTCTTCTTGCACTCATAAAGAATCAATTGCATCCAGAGTATGCATGATAGGACCACATTATGAGGCCACGCATTCAACACATAACTTCTTCTATAAAAGTAGTGGTGCACATTTCCATAACTGGAATAGGACTTAGCTTCTACTGTCATAGGAATGACCACATTTTGTAAATAAATAAATGCTTCGGCTATCAACTAATCTCTTGTTTCCTTTCACGATTCAAAATTAAGAAAAAGTATAGTAAGGTACCTTACTTGTCTCCACTCATGCAAGGGGGATTCTGTTCAAGTTCAGATGGCTTCAGAAGATTCAAAAGTGATGATTCAAGAAGTACTTGAATTCCCAAGGAAGAGTGTGACAAAGGTCAAAGGTCACTGGCTTCGAGAAGACCAACCAGTTGGCGAACACTTGTTCTTGGTGCTGATTAAAATCATGGATACGGACTATCAATTTCCAGTGATGTCCCAACACTTCAAGATCCTACATGAGATTCCATCCACCCTGGATGTTTTGAAAAAGGATGGGATTCATAAGTATTTTGAGCTACCAATCTATAAGCATGACTTTCAAAGATCCATTCAAGTGATGAACACCCTTCATTTGGCCTTGGGCAAGACATCGGTGCCAAAAGCAAAAGTGCTTAATGCAGAAGACGAACATGTCAACATACAATTCACACACGAGCTAATCAAAGAAACATTCGGATGGACCAAAGACATGACCACCGATCTCAAGGAAGAAAATCATGGCATGAAGACCAGAACTTTCTTGGATATTAATCATACTGATATTGAAGAAGAAGTTAGATTGGTGCATCAACATTTTTGCTTCCCTAATATGCACATATATATGGCACCACAGAAGATAATGGTTCAATTACTATCACATGCCATCAAGCAAATAGGCAACTAGATAAACTTGATGCCCTACATTCAAGAACGATTATTTGAAGCCAAGAAGCAATGGGGTCATAAGAAGTTTATGAATGCAAGTGTGGCTCTAACTGTATTGATATGCCACGCATTAGGCATTCGAGAATACCTCAAGGAAATGCTATCATCGGCTGAAATGGCTAAGTATGCGAAGCTAGCAGGCACAAGCTCGTAACCAAGGATGCAAGGAGCAAAACAACTAAGGGAAGTACTAAAGGTGGAAGAAGTAACTCCACCATCAAAGAGGACACATGTACTCCCTAGAACACCTATCACTGAAGTGGATTTGCAAGAAGCCATGGATGAGACTAACAAGTTCATGGAAGGACAAATCAATCTGCCAGTTCAAGGGCATCATTACCATAAAACTCATACCACCTCTATGCCCAATAAGAGGCTAACAAAGTTCCATAGGTACCAAGAGTTGGGATAAGTCAACTCAAGCTCTTCATCTAAACTACAAGAAGATCAAGATCACTCGACCATAAATATGGACATCCAAAGTGAATCAAATGATGATGGGAAGTGGGAAGAATTGAATCAGGTATAGGAACCACATGAAGTGGAGTGCAAAGCACAACCACCCGATCAAGATATTGAAGTACAAGATGAAAATGTGGAGGAACACCAAAATGAGGAATCTCACATGCTCACGATTAATGAAACAACCATATTTCAAGTCACGGAAGTCACAAGGGAGGATCAACCTCGAATGAAACATCCAAAGGAGGAACACATGGAAGAAGCAACTATTGAATGAGAACCAATTATTGAATGAGAACCAATTACTCCAATTAAGGTGGTGGCAGAGCCTTCATCTTTGGATGTAACATTTAAAGGAAGCGTGATGAAGTCTCATACATCTAAAGAAGAGCATCAAATTCTCATACAAATTCAACAATCGCATAATGAGAGAGTATATATTGTCTAGGGAAAGGATGTACAAATAGGTGAAGAGCCGAGCATACCCAAAACATGGCCTAATGTATATGTGGTGCAATTAAATCCAATGGTGAAACATATGATCCAAATAGCCATGAACACCCAAAATAAGCTCATGGAAGGAGATATCAATTGTGGCAAAGCATTAGTGGAAAGAAATCAATTCAAGATGCTCAGTGAGGAGCTATCTACAAGAGTATTACATGCTCAATAGAAACTTACAAACAAAGAAAATGAAACAAAAGAAACCATAGAAAAATGCAACCTACTCACTGAAGAAAATTAGAAGATGCAATATCAGCTTAAGGAGCTTCAAGACAAATATGCAACTAGTGAAGCTGAAAAGGTACGTATATCAAATAGAAGAACAATTTTAGAAGCTCAGATAAAAGTATACATGGACGAGGTAGACAACCTAAGAAACAAGAATAAAGAATTAATGAATGCAATCTTGTTCAATCAACCCATTGAACTGCAATAACGTAACCAAAACAACACACAGGAACTAAAAGCTTAGATATCTGGGTATGCAGATCAACTAAAGCAAGAGCAAGAGTTAAGAGAAGAATGGGAAAGAAAGTATATGTATGATACAAATGAACCAAGTAAAAGGTGGAAGGCTGTAGAAGCCAAGATCGTAGAGAAATGCAAAGAGGATGTGGATCAAGTAGCTTTACTTGGTCAACAACTCCTGTAGAGTAATAAAGCACTCACAACAGCTAATAACAAAATAACTAAGAAAGATGCAATCATTGAAAGCTTGCAGGCTCAATTACTACAGAGCGATCAAATGGGGACACCAGTAGTTCAAAGCTCTCAAGCGGCTACTTTGGAGACTGAGGTACATCCTCCCTCTCCCCCCCATCCATAATTCACCAATACATGCAGGAGAGGCATAGAAGAGTGTTGATAGAAATACACAGCCTATTGCAGAACTAAGCCCCTTAGAGCAAAATCAAAAGCAAAAATTCAGAGCAAATTATGAAGCCCTTTAGTGTACCATACGGTCTATTAAAAGAAGAAACCAGACAATACATCAAGAGGACTACAGAAAAAGAATCAGATCAAGACATACACTTTAGAACAGATACCTTCTCTTATACACAGGCAAAATGTGACAAAGCAAATCCGATCTAGAGATGTAAGTTTTTAGAAAGAATCCAACTCTACGTGTGCATTGGGAATTTGCACCATATTTATTACAAGTAAACCCATCTTTTTTCCCTATACCACGATGATGATCTTGGATGCAATTTTGGGAAGAACGGCATCAGGCCACACTCAATAATCAGTGGCTAAACTACCCACTATGACCAAGCCTGCCCCATAACTATTTACCTACCGAAGAGTATATGGTACGCACTATAGAGTTTTGGCTCTCACGATATGCTACAGTTTCGGGTCTAGCAATCAAGATGACGAACAAGGTGTTGAGCATGCTACTAACAATTTTAAAGGTCTTCAAACATGCTCAATATACATTTTTGAACTTCATCGACGTTAACCAAGGCATTGATGCCCTAATTTTTTATCTCTCCGTAATGCCTAGTCGACTTACAATCATGGCCATATACTCATAGCTGATGTTCTTACCAAGTCAGTATATGTAGACGTTTGAGAAGGACTTTTTTATAGGATTTATGAATTGGACTATGAGATTTTTTGTGAAAATGGATTCCAATCTCAATGCTTGATTGGTGGCCTATGAATTAAGCTTCTTTGCAGATCATTGACAGGCCCCCAATGATGGTGTCAAATCAGCACAATGGAAGGAACTCATAATATATGAAGTCAATCTGCTGAATCAAAGAGAGCAAATAGCCCTTTAGACATACTCTTGTTGCCAGTCAAAGCCTGTCGAGGATGATAGAGTTCAGGAGGAGGGATGTGTGGAGGGAGAATCAAGCAAGAAACAAAGAAGAAGGAAATCGAAAAGAAAAATTATTGAATAAAGGTGACTTAACCTTTGCCCAAAGCCCCATAGGGGCACACATTAGGCTACAACGTGAAAGAAGGAGGTCCCAAACTGTGTAAACAAAGATTAAACATAGGATCTTTGAAGCATCAACCAAGACAAAAACAGATGCAGTGCTTACCAAATGGTGTGTGTGGTGAAAAGAAGTAAATAGACTTAAGCATTACAATAGGGCCATATGTGTGAGAACAAAGATTTATTTGAAGGCCAAAAGTTAGAAAGGGGTAGAGGTTGAAAAGTTGAAGAGGGTGACTAAGATAGTCACATTCTTAGCTGTTAGGTGCGTGCAGTGGAAAAGAGCTTAACAAGCATCAACGATAACACAACCACCCTCATGTATGAATGTAAGGAATACTAAGGGGAAGATGCAAGCATAGGATTGATGCTCGCATAAGGTAACAAATTCTTTGAAAGTCTTCCTTGACCAGTGGGTGCTAACAGTGGTCAACTACAAAGATGAAGGACTAGACCCACTATGCACACTAAGATATAGACAATAAGCAAAGCTTGTCAAGGGACAACAGAGACAATGAGGGGGAGAGTGTTGTAGAGAAAAGGAGCATAGAAAAGGGACCCCAAACAAATTTCAAATTGTGGACACAAATTTTCTTCTTCAAGTTTCCATGAAACACTTCATGAAGCCATGTAGATGCACTAGAGGAGTCTTCTAGATGCATGAAACCCAAATAATGTAACATACTTCTTGTAACATAGTAGGAATTTAGTGTTTTTCAATAAACATGCCGATCTCTTGCGTGAAAGGACCAATTTTAGGGCACATGTGTATAAGTCACTTGATGACTCTTTGTAAAGAAAATTTTGCCATTGTGAGAACTAAAGCTGATTTTCAAATTTTCCTCTTGTCAGCTGATTATCTTCTTCTCCAAGAGCTTTTGTGTGTGTTTCATGCTTGAAATGTGTGTAAAGCACTGTTGTCTACCCCTCCCCATTGTGTTCAATCTATTGTAGTGTGTGTGTGAGGCTTGAGGAGTTGTTGAGTGAGTGTAGGTGCTTCCCATCATTCAATATTTTGCTCATAACTTGAAGCATGTTTGTTAGATTTTACCGAAAGTACCACTGTCATTAAATGCATCTCATCAAGAGCTTTCAAATGAACCCACAATTGACCATATTCAGGTTTGGAGCTAAGAGAAAAGTTTGAATTTGTGCTTACTATTGTAACAGGTATCACGACGTGCATTTTCAAAGGATTAGTGAGTAGGAGAGGTAGCTGTGACAAGTCACATGCATTGTAGCATAGGCACTTCACTTACCATCATGTGTGCACATGTCTTCATACACTTGATACATCTAATCTCTGGAATTGACAATTAAAAGTGTATTAATCCACCACTATACGTACTTGTGGGCTGATTGAGGTATAGTCTTAGTTGACACAAGTCCCTAGGGCTCTATGACTTAGGTACACAATGACTAAGGGAAGTCCAAACCTATCACTCAGGCAAAATTACAAGAAGCCATGGAGAAAACACATGAGCTTGTGGAAGGACATCTGAATCTGCCAGTTCAAGGGTATCATTACCATCAATCCAATACAATATCTCACCATATGCCATACAAGAGACTAACCAAGTTCCATGATATAGAGAGTTGGGATTAATCAATTCAAGCTCTTCATTTGAAATCCAAGAAGACCATGACAAATCGACCATGAACATGGAGATACAAAGCGAATCAAATGATGATGGCAAATGGGAAGAACTAAATCAACTAAAGGATTTACTTGAAGTGGAAAGTCAAAAGCTAGATCAAGCACATGATACTACATTCGAAGATGAAAGAGAAGAGAGGCTGACAAAGGAGGATATACATATGTTGAAGATGAATGACACGACAAAGCTTCAAGTCACAGAAATTGCTCTTGAAGGTCATTCTACAATGAAGAATCCGAAGGAAGAACCAACATAGGAAGAATTAATGAAACGAGAACCACTTACACCCATTAAAGTGGTAGATGAACCATCACCTATGGACGTAACCTTTCAAGGGAGTACTACAAAGTCTACTACAACCAAAGGAGAAGAACATCAAATTCAATTACAAATTAGACAATTGCATAACGACACAATGCATGTTGAAAAGGGTAAAGACATACAAATGGGGGGAGAACTTACCTTACCTAAAACATGGCTGAATGTGGATGTAGAACAACTAAAACTAGTGGTAAAATAGATGATTCAGATAACCATGGAAACACAACAACAATTAATGGAAGCGGATAGAGATTACAAAAGGGCATTAGTGGAGACAAATCAATTCAAGATGCTAAGTGAAGAGCTTTCTGCAAGAGTGTTACATGCGCAATAGGCATTTACCCGAAAGGAAGAAGAAACAAAAGAAGTTTTGCGAAAACGTAAAATGCTTACACAGGAAAATGAAAAGCTACAACATCTACTCAAAGAGCTTCAAAATAAATATGAGGCATGTGAAGCAGAAAAAGTATGCATAGCAAATTGTAGCAAAAAAATATTAGAAGCTCAAATAAAAGTATATATAGAGGAGGCACACAACTTAAGAAGCAAAAATAAAGAACTAATGAATGCAATCCTACTCAATCAACCAACTGAAGTGTCCGAAAATCACCTTACAGAGAAGGCATAACTCAAAGCTCAAATAGCCAAATATGTGGGACAACTTAAGCAAGAGCAAGAGTTAAGAGAAGAGTGGAAAAGAAAGTATATGCATGACACAAATGAATTAAGAAAGAAATGGAAAGAAATTAAAACACTACACATCAAACAATGCAAAGAGGATGTGGACTAGATGGCAATATTAGGAGAAAGCAACATGCAAAGTGACAAGAAGCTTACCGAAGCAAAAGAACAAATAAATGAAAAAGATGGACTCATTAAAATTCTACAAGATCAAATCGCAAAGAAGGACAATGTGGGGACACCAATAGTTCCAAGCTCTCAAGTGGATAGTGTAGAGACTGAGGTACGTCCTCTTTCTCCCCCCCATCAATAACTCACTGGTGCATATGGGAAAGAAGGCAGAAAGTACTGATCGAGATACATGCAATGTTACAGACATGAGTGCAAAAAGAACATGATCAAGACTTACACTTCAAAGTAGACACTTTCTTGTACACACAAGAAGAATTTGACAAAGCCGATCCAATATGGAGACGTAAATTCTTGGAAAAGAATCCTACTCTATGGGTGCATTGGGAATCCGCACCATACTTATTACAGGTAAACCCATCTTTTTGATCGGTGCCACAAAGAAGATCATGGACACAATTTTGGGAAGGACAACATCAAGGAACAATAAATCATCAATGGCTAAACTATCCACTATTATCGAGTCCACATCACAACTATTTACCTACTAAAGAATATATGGTATGCACTATAGAATTTTGGCTCTCTAGATATGCAACAGTTCCAGACCTAGCAATAAAAATGAGGAATATTAATAGTTTTGAAGGTCTTCAAACATGCTCAATACACATTTTTGAACTTCATCAGCATTAACCAAGGTGTAGATGCCTTAACTTTTGATCTCTTTGTAACGCCTAATTGACTTATGATAATGTCCATATACTCACGATTGATGTTTCTATCGAGTCCTCGTATGATGGTATCAAGTCAACATAATGGAAAGAACTCATGATATGTGAAGCCAATCTACTAAACCAAAGAGAGCAAACCCCAAATGATGGTTTCAAGTCAACACAATGGAAAGAACTCATGATATGTGAAGCCAATCTGCTAAAACAAAGAGTGCAAACATCCATTCAAACCTATTCACGTCAGGAGGAGGGACATGTGGAGGGAGAATCAAGCAAGAAACAAAGAAGAAGAAAATAAAAAAGATAAACTATTCAATAAAGCTAACTCACCCTCTACCCAAAGTCCCGCAGGGGCATGCATCAGGCTGCAACATGAAAGAAGGAGGTCCCGAAGGATGTAAACAAAGAATTACAATAGGACCTTTCAAGCACCACCCTCACTAAAAGAGATGCAATACTTACCAATGGGTTTGTACATGGCAACCCAAATCAATACATCAACCCTGATGTGTGAATGTACGGAATACCAAGGGGACGACAAAAGCATTGGACTTAGGATCGGATAAAGTAACCAATTGTCTAAAAGTCCTGAAGGCTTCCTGGACTGCTGGCCAATATTGTACCATTGAGAGGAGATACACTAACCATACTACACAAGATTGCCCTTACAATAAGCAAGTGTTTAGGCAAAATTATCCATAGCCCTATAAACAACAAGAAAGATATTAGAACCCATACCAACCATAGTAATACTTTAGACCCCAACAACCATATCAACCTCCATACCAAGATTAGCACAGACCTCAACCCATGCTAAGCCAACAACCTTCACCCTTAGCCAATGTGATCCCCGTCAAGTATGCATCAGTTGAGGACAACTTAGGTAGAGCCATAGTGCCTGCACCCGTGCTGATTTTTGAAAGCGATCCAGATGCTCAAAGCTTCAAATCAATGTTGATAGCCAACTAGCTTACTACATGGAGTCTCTAGAGCAAACTGAGATTTACCCTTATGATAGCCCTAGTGAACCTAGTTGGGAACCAGACTATTCAAATGTGATGTATGCAAACCATAACCTTAGGCCCCAACCAAGATAGACGGGATCTCAAGCACCTAGAGGTCCATGCTAGAGATGCCAAGGAGATCACTTCATTTCAGATTGTCCAATCCTTGCACCAAGAAAACCTTAGTCAGTGACCATTCAAGGCTTCTATCCATATTGCAGTTAAGGAACACCTCCTAAGGGATTGTCCAAAGAACCAAGTAAATACACAGAAGATCACTTTGTACCTAAGTGACAACTTAGGGACTTGTGACGAAAGAGACTATTCCTCTATCACTGGCAAGTAGATATAGTGGGGATCACACATTTAAATTATCAATCTGAAAAGTATCTTGAATTTAACCAAGTGTATGAAGACTTGCACTTACACAATGGTCAATGAAGTGAAATAACTACCATTGCATGCAGATGAGTGTCGTCTCTCACATTCATCACTCACACAGGTGGACATGGTGTCGCAATACATGAAATAGTAGTAAGCACAAAAATGGAATTTTCTCTCATCTCTGAACCCTGAATATGGTCAATAGCGGGTTCATTTAAAAGCTCTCAACAAGATGCATTCAACGACAATGCTTTGTCTGATTTCGACAAACCTACCTCAAGTTATGGGCAAAAATGTGAGCTATGCAACTCATCTAGTCTCACCACACACCTCATCAAGCTTCACACACACATTACACACTTTAGAAAAGCAATGAAATGGATAGATAACACTTCCATGCACTTAGTTCAAGCTAGAATCACACATGTAAGCTCACAAGCAAGGAGATACAAGAGGAAGAATAGGAAAATTCGAAAGTATGAGTTCTCTTGTACTCACAATGTCAAAAAGTCTTTACAAAGTGTCACAAAATGACTTATATACATGTGCCTTAAAAAAGGTCCTTTCACACAAGAGACCATCACTTTATTAAAGAAAGCCTAAATTCTTACTATTTTACAAGGATTATGATACAATGTTTGGGATTTATGCATCTAGAGGACTCCTCTAGTGCACTTACATAGTTCCATGAGGTATTCATAGGTATTTGAAGAAGAAAAATGATGCCCATAATTGAAAATTTTTGGGGGTCTTTTTCTTTGCTTCTTAGCTCGTAGCTCTCTACAACACTCTCCCCCTCTTTATCTCTGTCGTCCCTTGACAGGCTCTGCTTCTTGTCTCTAGCTCTATGCCTGTAGTAGATTTGGTTCCTTATTAACTGATAGCATCTTTATAGTTGACCACTGCCAGCTCCTGTGGAAGTCGTAATGATATAGTTTTACCAGCACTCAAGGAACTGATCATAACTCGGGACCTTGTGCATTGGTTTTGGCCTGTTCATTTCTTTCCACTACATGCACCTAGTGGCTAGAGTGACATCAATATTGGTCACTATTCGCTATGTTTCAACCTCTAGATGTTGGAAGGACCTTGTTTACTTCTTTGTTTGCACTCCTCCAACCCTATTGCATTGCTGAGACATGTTTATTTCTTCTCACCGCATGCACCCCATGGCTAAGGTGGCTTTGATATTGGTCACCTTTCATTAGATTCCTTTGGCATCATTAGAGTTCTTCAGCATCCAAATGGGCTGAGATTTTATTTCTTATTTATTGTGCTCGTGTCCTCCCCATTTCTCATTAAAGCTTGATGTGTGTGAAGCCTGATACGTGCCCCTACAGGGCTTTGGGTAGAGAGTGGTTCTTTTTAGTGAGTATTTTTTCTTTTTTATTTTCTTCTTCTTCGTCTTTTACTTGATTCTCTTGTCTGTCTTTCCACACATCCCCCCTCCTGAACTCTATCGTCCTCGACAGGCTTTGGAAGTCCATGGGAGTACGTCTTCTATACCTTTTGCTTTGTATCATTTAGCAAATCTGCTTCACGTATCATTAACTACTTCTGCTCTTCTGACTTAACTCCATCGTGGGATGCTTGCTTGTGGTCAGCAAAAAACTTAATTCATATGCTACCAGCGGTGCATTTAGGTTAGTAGACATCTTTAGGAATATTTTTGAATCTATCTCAAAGAATCCTATGAAGAATGCTTTTTTGAAGGTCTGCATATAAGTGTTGGGCAAAAACATTAGTCTTGAATAGTAGGCCATGATAGTGAGTCGGCTTGGCATGATAGAAAGGTCGAAAACTAGTATATTCATTCCTTGCTTAATGCCCATGAAGTTCAAAAATGTATATTCTGCGTGCTTGAAGACTTTCAGTACTATTGGGATCATGCTAAGTATTTTATTCGTTAATTTGATAGTGAGATTGGGGACCTTGGCATATTGAGATAAACAAAATTTGATGGTTCTCACCATGTACTCTTTAGTGGGGAGGTAGTTATGCGGTGGGCTCGGTAGTAAGGGGAACTTGAGCCACTGTTTATTTATTTTACCTTGACTTTGCAGGCCCCAAAATTCTAGCCAGTATCATCGACGTGGCACAAGGCAAAAAGCTAGGTTTACTTGGAGTAAATATGGTGCCTCTTGCCAGTGCACTCGTAAGGTAGGATTTTTATCCAAAAATTTTCTTCTCCAAATGGGATCAGCGGCTTCGAACTCCTATTGAGTATAATTAAAAGTGTTTGCCTTGAAGTTGAGCTACATGTTCGAATCCTTGCCCATGGTCTTCTTGATGTATCTTTGGGTCTTCTCGTTCATGATTCCACAAGGGAGGTTGAAGGGCTTCATTATCTCATCTAAATCTTTGCTTTTGATATGAGCCTCTTTCATGAATTTCACCACCTCATTTTTAGAATTTTTTGTGAGACGAGACACCAGTAGTGCCCTTTCTTTGTGAATTAGTTCTGCAGTATATGGCATTGGATGGTCACCATATTTGTCTATAGGCGTCTCCCTTATTGGTGAATGAAACCATGTTTGAGGTCAACCGCCTTTTCAATTGCACTAACTCAACCAAAGCACAATTACACTTTGATGGATTTCTAGAGAGGCTATACTCACATCGCCACAAAAAGTATGTTGGGGACAATAGAGATTAGGAGGAGGGAAGTGTGGAGGGAGAATCAAGTAAACAAAGAAGAAGAAGAAAATAAGTGTCACCCTTGGTAGTGGTACCCAAGAAAAATGGTAAATTAAGGGTGTGCATTAACCTCAAAAAGGTTAAAGTAGCCACTATTCGTGATAGCTACCCCTTACCCATTACAGATCACCTCTTGGAGAGAGTGGAAGGCAAAGAAGTCTATAGCTTCCTTGATGGATTTTCTGGTTACAACCAAGTAGCAATTACTCCAAAGGATCAACACAAAACTGTATTTTCCAGGTAATGGGGAGTATATGCTTTTAGGGTTATGCCACTTGGCCTAACCAATGCTCTTGACACCTTTTAGAGATTAATGATTTGTGTTTTTAAAGAATTCCTTAGCAAAAGCATGGAAGTATATGTGGATGAGTTATGCACCTATTCCTCTCAAGGAGTGGATCACGTACCCGAGTTGAGGAGAATTTTTGAACAGTGCTGACAATATAGAGTCTGCTTAAACCTAGAAAAATGTGTCTTCATGGTACAACAAGGAAAAATTTTAGGACATATAGTGTGTAAGAACGGAATATCCATAGATGAAGACAAGATCAAAGTTATTCTAGAATTACCCCAACCTAAAAATCCAAAAGAAGTACAAGCATTTATGGGACATTGCGGATACTATCGTAGATTTATCCACATGTATGCTGTAATTGCCCAACCTCTATATGACTTACTGACTCAGTTCGATTGGACTAAAGATTGCGAGAGAGCCTTCAATGATTTGAAAACCACACTAAGTTCAGCACCCATTCTCAAAGTACCAAATTGCAACAAGCCATTCCATATCCATGTGGATGCTTCTAAATTCGCCATAGGATGCCTCTTAGCACAGCCTACAGATGAAGGGAAACTCGATCACCCTATAACCTATGCTAGCAAGCAGCTCAACCAAGCCGAACGTAATTACACCACCACTGAATGAGAGCGATCGGGAATGGTTTATGCTATAAAGAAATTCAGACACTACTTACTGGGAAACAAATTCAAATTGTTTATTGATCACCATGCTCTTTTATACTTAGTTAATAAACCTTGTAACATTGGAAGACTATTGAGATGGTTTTTGCTCTTAATGGAATTTGATTTTGAAGTAGTGTTCAAGAAAGGAAACACGCATGTCAGAGCCGATCATCTATCTTGAATGACTCATGGAGAACCCTCAACTGGAGTTGCAGATGATCTGCTTGACACCTATCTTTTTAACTTAGAAGTTTGTCCACATTGGGCTGACAAATTGATATCTATACTCATGCATGGACCTAATCATAGAATTAACTCAAGAAAAGCCCAACAATTGTGGAAGACTAGGAAACTTCACATTGTAGTAGGAAGCCTATATAATGAGGATTCTAGCGGACTTCTGCTGAGGTGTGTAGATGAGGATGAACAAGAGACTTGGTTGAGACATGCCCACATAAATCCATGGAAGAAACATAGAAGTATCAGTGGTACATTACAAGAACTGAAAAGGTTAGGAGTGTATTGGCCAGAGATGCACAAAGATGTTCATTTGCATGTAACAAATTGTCCCACATGTCAAGAGGAAAGACCAAAGGAAAAATCTACGCTATGCTATTCCACAATAGCACCTAGATGGAGTTTACCTTTAGTGAACTTTTTAAAGACACATGAATACACAGAAGGGGAAAACTTAGCAAGAAAACGGGCTTTAAAGGATCAAAGTAAAGATTATACCCTTATAGGAAGACAACTGTTTAAACATGGCCAGGACAATCAATTATGATTATGTGTACATGAAGATGAATATATCCATGTTTTGGAGATGGCCCATACCCGAGCAACAGGAGGTCATTTTTCGGTAGATAAAATCACAAAAATGATTCTTTTTGCCGGATTATGGTGGCCAACTTTGTATCAAGATATGACAACATATGTCCAAAGGTGTGATGCATGTCAAAGAACAAAATACCCTATCCGAAGAGACAAAATGCCACTGCAACCAATGATCAATGCTATAGCCTTCACTAAGTCGGGTATAGATTTTGTTGGACCTATTAGCCTACCTCATAGGTTCTCATGTTGAGTAAAAAATAATAGCCGCGGACTATTTGATCAAATGGGTGGAAGCAAAGGCCACAAAGAAGAATGATGCAAGAACTACTGCCAACTTTCTCTTCGAAAACATATTTACAAGGTTTAGGTTACCCATTGAAATTGTGAGTGATTGAGGCACACACTTCATTAACAAAGTAATAGAAACTTTGATGAATGAATTCCTAGTAATTCATAAGAAATTGGCCCCATATCACCCACAAGCCAATGGATAGGCAGAAAGTTCCAATAAGGTGTTATATACCATTTTAACTAAGATTGTGCATAGGCACAACACTGTTCATTCTAGTGTATGGTCATAATGCAATCTTACCAATTTATTTCTTGATTCCTACTCATCGAGTATCTAAGAAGTATGAGTGGACGGGACATGAATTGTCCCAACAATTGGATCAAATCAAAAGATTGCATGAGACTAGATTACAGGCAATAGTAGGTACTTATGCAGCCAAGAGGCGACAAAAAGTATATTATGATGCTCATATTAAAGATAAGGGACTCAAGGAAGGTGATTTAGCCCTCGTATACACTTTAAAGTAATTATATAAGTGGTTGTCATGTGAAGAAATATTTAGAACCCTTAATGAATGAGATGATGAGTAGACTTCTAAAGGCAAAGAACCGAAGGGAAGAAGATGAGAGAATTCAAGAAGAAGCGAGACTTAAAGCACTAGAATGAATACGGAAGCGAAAAGAATGGATGAGAGAGAGAGAGAGATGAAAGATATCGACAAGGAGAGGAGCCAACTATAGGGCATCAAAAACCAAGACTGTAGGATGACAAGCCAGACAACCCTACCTAAATCTAGGAGTAGGAACTGATGAGTACCACTTAGTGGATGCATTGATTGACACTGGGGCAACATTAAGTTGCATATGCTTTTCATTAGCACGTCACCTAAATGCATCACTTAACCTAACTAAGGCATACATGATGGGCGTAGGAGGAAACACCATTGAATGTTTAGGAGAAGTCATCCTATCCTTGCATTTGGGTAACAATTCAATGCATCAAAAGCTTCTAGTCTATGAAGATGATGACCTGTTAGACGAATTAGTGCTAGGTCAAGACTGGATATACAAATTTGAAGTGAAAATCCAGTTAGCCTTAGACTACATATTCGCTAAGATTGGACAGAGAGAAGTCTTTAGCCTACTAGATGAGAAACCTCTAAAATGTCCAGGGTCTGAAGTTTAACGATAGAAAATGTATGCATGCATGTGAATTTGTACCATTGTCCAGCCCTAATCTGTTGGAAAACAATATCCCATTGGTTGGAAATTGGTCAAAGCTGGTCAATCTTGCTTAGAGAATACAACAACTATGTAGTTCCTTAAGACTTCCTCTACAAGTTGCTTTAGAAATAGACGGGCGTGCACAACATCTATAGCTGTTCTGTGTAGTCCCCTACAACAAACGACATGTGGGCGCACTGGCTATGTCACTTGTCTCTCATGCAACCGACCAGAGCTCAAATGTCGCCGTCAACAGCACGTGAGAAGAATTCTTTTTTATCATGCTTTCTAGCTAAACATAGCGGCTTGATAAAACGGACAGCGGACGGCGTTTTTGAAATATGTTTTCTTCTATCACGATGGATTTAGCGATCGTAGAAGCTTTATGCTTTTGAAAGAGCTTTTGGAGGTTAATCTAAAACTATATAAACAAGTGCTTGGGTTCATTGTAATCATCCTTCACCTAGTATTCAACACAAGCTTGGAGCTTGGACCTCAATAGAGGTAGTGTTTCTTCTAGCACATGGGGCAGCCATGGTGCTAACTTGAAGCATGTTGAGGAGTAGCTATGGAGTTCTTCTTAATGATTCTTCTTGGAGAAGATGAAGGGTGTGCTCACACTCTAGCTCATGGAGAGGAGGTTATCTCTTGTTCATGGCAAGAAGACTTGATCATTAGCAGCTTGATGGTGAGGATCGGCCATCTACATGGTGTATTTGAAGATTGTCTTCTACAAGAAGATATCAGGTTGAAGATTGTCTTCTACAAGAAGATGTCGAGCTACTTCAAAGACATTGGATGGTGGTTAACATAAGATTTACATCTTATGTTAAGTATTCAGGTACATATTCTCTTTATGCACACAGGTACTACTTGGAGTCTATGGAGGCAGTAGCATTCATATCAGGAGGAGTCCTATTCGGCATAGGTACAAGAGAAACAATACGTATATGCTTTATGCATATTTGGATGAGGTGTTTGAGAAGCTATGTTCACATGAGTTTGAGGATTTCCGGCAGCAAACTTGTTAGCATTCATTGCTACTTTTTAAGTATGTGATCTTTTCACACACGTATCTGACTTAGGGTCTTCCATAGCCTAAGTTCAGATGAGGGTTTGTTGATTATCAGTTTCACACTGATCCTTCCTCTTTCAGTCACTCATATTCACTCTTCTATAACCTATAAGGTCACACATCTCATGTATATTCAGATTACTGCCCATACATCTGAATATGTTTGTTACATTTGTACATTCACTCATTCATCTGTTTCTCATCACATAGAGTGGTTGAGAGTTTTGCTCCCACATTGTACAGTGAACATTGGTATATATGATACTATGAGTAAGCGATGGCTTAGGTAACACCTTACACATGTTGTCTATTCTTTCTGTATCTTTATCTCATCATCTGTATGATTAAGTTGTGGTATGTTCATGTTTTGTCAATATTGGAAGATTGCTGGAATTAATGGTGTATATGCTAGAACTATGAAACCATGGACCTGTGACATGAGCCAAGGGCCTACCTCATTTCCAACATTTGGTATCATAGCACTAAGGTTTTGGTTTTAGAACTTTAGATCTTTGGCATCAATGCATTAAAGTTCTCTCAGATTCCCATGTTTCCCAGACTTCCAGATTTACAACATATGATTTGAAAGCATCTTCTAATATTTGACATTTGACATACACACTTAATCTAGATGAGTAGAGATTTGAGAATTAGACAATTCAGTTACATGTGTATTCATCAGTGTGGAGTATGAAGTTGATGATCTGTTAGCAGCCGAATATTTTTGGAAGAGTATGCAAATACTTTACAAAAGTATTGTTTGAAGACCAAGACTTGATGAAGAGAAGACTACTTCAAATTCAAGGAAGAACAATGGTTTAGAGAAGATGAAGAAATCAGATCAACATCAAATCACACGTATCAATTTTTACTATGAGATTATCATTTGCAGGTCATATCTTAGAAGAGCAGTTATGAAGAGATTTGAAGGTTTCAAGGAGTGCTTTTATACACTTTCATCTTTTGAAAGTTAAAGCATTAGCTACATCAAAACATGTATCTAGAGGTTTTTCTAGAGAGTTTTGAGAAATCTCTTTCATGGCAAGAAAGTTCATCTAAGAAGACAAATGTGAAGATGGGATGAGTTTTACAACCAATTTTCTATTGTAAGTTGGTTGGATATCAAGGTACAAATGTGATCTAGAGATGGTAACTCTAGAAGGGTAATTCAACATTCAGACAAAAGATTGGTGAATTTAGTCGTTTCAGACATTTGAACGAGAATTTTGATTCAAAAATATGAGGAGATGATAAAACATGATTCTATATTCACTTCCATTTGTATACCATGTTTGTTTTATCTCTTACTCTTAGCACTAGAGGAAGAGAAAAGTTCATTTGAAAAAGTCAAGAGTGCTTGCTACTTCAAGATGAAGAGAACAAAAGGTATGGAAGAGAAGTTTGAAGATGTTGACATCATCAGGTGGAAGAAAGATGCAGAAGAAGAAAGTCCATCATTTCCAAAAGAAAAGTAAGACTTGCTTTTCTCTTATATTTTCCATATACTTTTCCTATTTTATCCTCTACACCCAAAGACAAGTCTACGAGAACATCTTGTTTAAAGAAGAAGCAGTTTCTTGTTTTGCATTACACTTGGTCATTTAGTAGATTTGACAAAGAATTGCATTGAGAGAAAGAAAAGCAGAAGATATATGTTTTGACTCATATGTATATGAGTTATGTTTTAGTTGAAGCTTTTAAGCAAGCAGCTAGCTACTTGGTATATCACAAGTTGTAGAGAAGTATATTTCTTCTTTATCTAACTCTTGAGGTAAAAGAGTTTTTTGTAGCAGATGTTGAAGACTTGAGTTGAGGTTTTATGTTTGGAAAAGGTTACCTCATATTCAGTATTTTCATAAAACTTCATAAAATTCAGATTGTTGATGTACAAGTCAATGGAGAATCTACTTTCTATGATTGTCTAGACTTTTGGATACATGTTTGTATTCAAAAAGGTGTTCCATTAGATCCTATCACTTGATTGAGAAGTGGAGTTAGCCAAAAGAAAGTCAAGCAGGTACTGTCACATTTCACCCGGGTAAAATATGAAAGATATGAAGTATCAACTTGCAGCTTTTGGAGTTCTCAAGGAGAAAAGTTTGTCCACTTATATTTCAAGTAGGAGTTACAGATTCTTGGAAAGGATTTGTTTGAAGAAAATTTTTACAAATTTTTGAGAAGCATGGACACTTAGAGACATTCAGGTAATAAATCAAACATTCAATCATGAAGTTTGATGAGAGCAGATTCTACACAAGAGAGATCATTGATCTTGTATGATCTTATATGATCTTGTATGATCTTGTATGATCTTGTATGATCTTGTATGATCTTGAATATTTATGAGCCAGTTGTCTATCCTTTGTTTTGTGAAGTTCTTAGCATTGGAAGAAGTAAGTCAAAGATTCAGATTCTATCATATTTGTGTTGCAGAGAAAAAGAAGATACTTGTTATGTTACAGAAGATTATGGATCCTACACTTTTGTTTCAGATACAAGTATGGATTACTAAAGATCAGATTTATTGAAGAAGGAAGACGTTCCACATTTCATAAAGTCTGATATACTTTGAAGAATACTGGATACTAGTGTTAAGTCATCCAGGGGGGTGATGAAACATGAAGACTTATTTTTCAGCCATATGTGAAAGAATGCAGATTCATACTTTCAGGTATTCCTATTTCAGGTATTCCTATATTTCCTTTGTCAGGTTCTCTATATGTTACAGCTTTGAAAGAAGAAGGAAGAAGAAGAATGTTTGGAGAAAGTTCCTGTTAGGATGTTCCTATTCAGTAGAAGGTTCCAGAGTTCTATTGAAGAGAAACTTGATATTTCATAAAGGTATATTTCAGAAGTGCGCAAATATATGTTTATACCAGGTTCTGAAGGAAAGAGGTATGAAGGATTTAAAGGATGAAGACATGATGACATCATAGATTTTTACTCATATTTCAATTGATTTCAATTGAGTTGAGTTGATTTGACTTGAGTACAGTCAGAGATGAACCAACAGTGTTCATAATACACTAAGTTGTGAGTTGTCAGTCACAGATTCTAGGATTCAGTTCTTGATTTTGTTTAGTGTATTTACATGACACAGCAGAAGTACGTTGAGAAACTTTTTTGGAAGGTAAATGCAAATATATGGATCCTAGTGTATGTTTTCAGGTTTTTTGAAAACAAGAGATAGCAGGTTCAGAGACAGTACTTGCTATATTTATTATCAAGCAGTGAATGCTTGATGAGAACACTATTGGATATCTAGTTTGCATATTTTCTCAAGTATTATGGTTCATATACAACAAGTTCAGGTTTTTTGAAGAAAAGTCAAATTCAGTTTTGAAGAAAACTTTTGAAGAACAAGTTCTGAAGTGCAGGAGTAAAAGCTTGAAGCTTGTGATAGTTTGCATATCCAGTCTAGGTTGTACCAATATAACATTGTAGGGGGGATTGTTGGAAAACAATGTCCCATTGGTTGGAAATTGGTCAAAGCTGGTCAATCTTGCTTAGAGAATACAACAACTATCTAGTTCCTTAAGACTTCCTCTACAAGTTGCTTTAGAAACAGACGGGCGTGCACATCATCTATAGCTATTTTGTGTAGTCCCCTACAACAAACGACGTGTGGGCGCACTGGCTATGTCACTTGTCTCTCATGCAACCGACCAGAGCTCAAATGCCGCCGTCGGCAGCACGTGAGAAGAATTCTTTTTTATCATGCTTTCTAGCTAAACATAGCGGCTTGATAAAACGGACAGTAAACTATATAAACAAATGCTTGGGTTCATTGTAATCATCCTTCACCTAGTATTCAACACAAGCTTGGAGCTTGGACCTCAATAGAGGTAGTGTTTCTTCTAGCACATGGGGCAGCCATGGTGCTAACTTGAAGCATGTTGAGGAGCAGCTATGGAGTTCTTCTTAATGATTCTTCTTGGAGAAGATGAAGGGTGTGCTCACACTCTAGATCATGGAGAGGAGGTTATCTCTTGTTCATGGCAAGAAGACTTGATCATTAGCAGCTTGATGGTGAGGATCGGCCATCTACATGGTGTATTTGAAGATTGTCTTCTACAAGAAGATATCAGGTTGAAGATTGTCTTCTACAAGAAGATGTCGGGCTACTTCAAAGACATTGGATGGTGGTTAACATAAGATTTACATCTTATGTTAAGTATTCAGGTACATATTCTCTTTATGCACACAGGTACTACTTGGAGTCTATGGAGGCAGTAGCATTCATATAAGGAGGAGTCCTATTCGGCATAGGTACAAGAGAAACAGTACGTATATGCTTTATGCATATTTGGATGAGGTGTGTGAGAAGCTGTGTTCACATGAGTTTGAGGGTTTCCGGCATCAAACTTGTTAGCATTCATTGCTACTTTTTAAGTATGTGATCTTTTCACACACGTATCTGACTTAGGGTCTTCCATAGCCTAAGTTCAGATGAGGGTTTGTTGATTATCAGTTTCACACTGATCCTTCCTCTTTCAGTCACTCATATTCACTCTTCTATAACCTATAAGGTCACACATCTCATGTATATTCAGGACACCTCATTATGATGAGGAGGGCTATGATATCTCTGTGTTCATGTATCAGCCATTGCTAGAAGAGTGTGACTCCAGTGATGTCATAAGAGAAGAAGAGGATAGCAATGATCTAGAATCCATTGTGATGGATAGTTGCTTTCACTCGGAGAAGCAGTATCTAGAAAATTTAGGAGTATTTACCTAAAAATAAGAAGAACCTATCACAAGCATTAAAACTATGAATTCAAAGGAAGGAAGTCAAGGTAGTCAAAAGAAAAAGAAAAGAAAATTATTCAAGCAAGAAGAGGAGTGGTTTAGCAGATGTGCCTTGTACTCCTAGGCAGATGGCGAGGGTTCAAGTCTTGCCAAGGGCTGGATGCCTCAAAGTTCCCCAAGGTGGGTGCCTCTACCTTATGAGGTCGGGTGTGTGTCTCTTTCCAAATTCATTGTACTCTCAAAAAAGAAAAAAAAAAGAAGAGGAGGAATCATTGTTTGAAGTACTAGAGAATTTCAAGAAAGATGAATTTGAAGATAAAAAAAGTTTTGGTACAAATGCCTAAGAGAGAGGCCATCATAGGAGAAGCATATGATAATAAAGAAAAGACCAAAAAAATTGTTGTAACCATTAAAGAGAATGAAGAGCGATGTATGCACATAGGAGAATGTTGGGGATGTAAGGGTCATGTGACCTTACCCCCATATTCATATATATACATCATATATAGAGCATTGCCTCAAGAGAGATCATTATGTGGGTTTCGAGGCTCCCACGCATATCCACGCGTCTCTCCTCTCTTCTCTCTCGTTCCATCTCCTCCTTCCTTCTTCTTCTTCTACACTCCAAACCCCTTCATTGGTATCAGAGCATGCTGAGGGCTGGAGTGCAAGAAGCTTCAATGGAAGCTTAGGTAAGAAGAGGTAGAAGTGCAGGTCGGCATCTCTTGACAGCTGTTCAGTATTTCGGTCATAACTCGAGCTAGGAAGCTCGGATTGACTCGTTTTAAAGTTCTGTGCGTAGCTAATACAGAGAGCTACAACTTCACAGAAGGGCGCAAAACCTGGTTCGAACTTCTGAAGTGCCGAAAATTCGAAAAACGCAGAGAATTGTAGAAGGCGAATCTACATTGAGTAGGACAGCAGGTCGGTTTTTTTGTCATAACTTGAGTTCTACAGCTCGGAATGCGATGATTCAACTTGCCGCTCGTAGCTTGAAAAGTTAGCTACAAGTTTGTAGAAGAACTCAGATTCAGATTCCCAATGCAAGGTCACCGAAATTGCAAAATACAGAGCAGTACTGTTGCAAGTGAAAGTGAAATTGACAGCAGGTGCTTATTTTGAGCATATCTTGAGCTACGCACCTCCGATTGAGGTGTTCTTTATGTCGTTACGTAGCCAAGAAGCAGATCTT
Organism: Ceratopteris richardii; assembly: GCA_020310875.1. Taxonomy (NCBI): domain Eukaryota; kingdom Viridiplantae; phylum Streptophyta; class Polypodiopsida; order Polypodiales; family Pteridaceae; genus Ceratopteris; species Ceratopteris richardii. The sequence goes on along the minus strand of CM035426.1, from coordinate 135,370,175 downwards.
CAAGTTTGCTGAAGACCAAAAGTTCAGATTCAGAGGTTATCACCTCTGAAACAGCAAAACACAGAGCAGTACAGTTTTGCCCAAACAACCCTAATTGCACTTGGAGGTTGAATTTGCTTTGGAACTTCTTCGAGAGAGAATTTTTGGTGTTCAAGCTCTTATTTTCAGAGCTTCAAAGCATTGTACATGTATGATCATTGTGGTAGCTCCTCCATATGAGAGTAGAGCATGATCTTGTCACGTGTTTGGCATGTAAGATGACATTGTGGTATACTCTTTTTGAGGTTTATGTCATCATGAGTTTGATCATGGATGTATAGTGGCATTGTGATCTATATCTTGATTATGCCACTTGGTTACGGATTTATTTTCCGGTTGCACATACTTTTGTGAGAGTTGACATTGGATCTTAGTTGGTACTTGTATCTTTTGTTTTCTTTGCAGGTACATGATCCAGATTGGAGCCTCAGTTACACGTTTGTTTGTCACCGTTATTAGCATTTGGTCATTGATTGATATATATTTGCCAGTGTGATTCTTGGCTTATGTGGATGGTGATTCCCACATGGTTATTTTGGTTCTAGAGTCCATTTTACAGAGGAGATGCTGTGGAAATTTTATCGGCTTTTATGATAGAAGAGAGCTCTAGTGGATCTTGAAGCTTGTGTGATAGCTTTGGATCATTGACTATCTCCATTCACTTGGACTTGGTCACAGGTTATTTGTGATAGATTGGACCATCTTGCAGGATTTATTTTTGAGTGGGAGTTGTATTGCCATTGTATTGGCATGTATTGCCATTAGTTTATGGGCATATGTATTTTCCATTATCCTTGATTACATCAGTGACAGGTGGTGACAGATTATTCATTGTTCTTTGGTGATTGGTTATCTTGTTTGATTGCTCAGTTTACAGGGGATACTCTGTCGAAATTTTCCCAGGATTCTTTCACATCTACTTGGTCACTTTGGAGACTTGGTGAGCAGGCTTATGCTCATGGTTTTATATGCATGCTAGATGCATGGTTATGTGACAGGTGGTTCACATAGTTCCTTCTCCATCGAGACATTTGTGATATGACTTATGCATATGGATATGCAGGTGTGATCCTATTCAGGATAGAGTATTGTTTCTAGTCTCTTGTTATATTGTTAGTCTATTGGATTGCCACCATGGTGTCTTCTCGATTTCATGGCACTGACTTTCCGAGATGGAAAGCTCAGATGTGGCATACATTGGTTCGTGCAGGGTTACACATGTATGTGCATAGAGATGCACAGAGGCCTCGTGATATGCTCGACCATGTATGGATGGATATGGATGCATTGGCCAGCTCCACTATCCGATTACAGCTTGTGGATTCTATATATGAGTCTGTTATGTATGAGGAGACGAGTAGTGCATTATGGCAGAGACTACATGATATGTATGCGAGTCCATTGACTCATGTGAGACATAGATCACGTCGACGACTTCGATGTTGGCACTGTGGTCATGAGGGCCATATTCGACGACGTTGCTTCAGGCGGATGCGACGACGATGTCAGAGATATGCACGTGATGCAGGTCAGGTACTGGTTTCAGGAGAGTCTATGGCAGTTGATTATGCTAGTGATGGTGATATTACTTTCTCCTATGATTCATCTCATGATTCCTCTTGTTCATTGGATAGCACACATATGGCTTGGTTGCTTGATGCATTAGCCACTTTTCATGTTACTCCATATCGTGAGTGGTTTTGTCGATTCTCAGGTGAGAGTCGTGGATGTGTGCACATGCCTGATGGTATGGCATATGACATTGAGGGTGCAGGAGATGTATGCATTATGCTACCTAGTGGAGCATCACATATGCTCAGACATGTACGCTATGTGCCTTCATTCCCTATGAGCTTGATTTCAGTTAGCCAGTTACAGGAGAGCAGATGTTATGCATTCCTTGGTGAGCATCATTTTCAGTTGCAGTTGGGACAGCTTACGCTTGTCAGAGGTGCTAGGATTGGGCACAAGTATCCATTGCAGGTACTTCATGTGAGCGACAGTCTCGTCTCAGTGGGAGTTCAGCCTTATGTGCGATGTGAGACTCGTCATGTCTCATTTTATCTACCTACAGATAGGTTTATTGACATTCATGATGCACATTTATGGCAGGATTCAGATGCTCAGATGGATGCATATGTAGAGCACGTTTTGGATGCTCATGATGCTTATATAGAGCATGGTTTTGTTGATCATATGGATGCTCATATGGAGCATACTTTGGATGATCAATTGGATGCTTTAGAGCATGATGTGGATGCTCATGTAGAGCATTGTGATGATACTCAGTTAGAGTGTGATCATCAGTTTGATCTTGGTGTTGATGTTGTGCATTTAGCTCATATGGAGCATGATGATACACTTGGTGTGGTAGAGCACGATAGCTCTCATGATACACAGTGTATGGTAGAGCATATTAGCTCTCAGGTTGCACACCTAGACACATCCTTGGTTGATAGGATGACTGATTTAGATGCTGAGGAGTCAGTTATTATGCAGTCATTCTTGGATTCGCTCATGCCAGATGTTGACACAGATATGTCAGGACATGTTGGTCTTGATGATGGTGGTTTGGATGCCTTGGATATAGGCATGGCTGACATACTTAGGTTAGCCAGGATAGCACATGTTTCGTCAGCATTCGGGAGTCTGATGTACGAGCTGTTATGCTCGAGACCAGACATTGCAGTTGCTATTGGAGCATTTGCACTTGGAGTTGTCAGTCGTTCGATGATTGATACATGCATAGAGCGAGTGGGAGCTTTGCAGGAACTTCATCAGTTCTTGCATCAGTCAGATGTGAGCTCGACTCTTACTTGTATGAGTCTAGAGCGGTTTGAGGTGCATGGATACACCTTGTTTGAGGCAGTTGGTGTAGGCTGATCTGGTATGGGTGGAGATCCGGACTCTTCCTGTACATTATTGTATAGTCCTACATCATTCTTTGTATATGTTACCACTTACGGTCACATTGACCCTTAAGTGGGAGATTGTTGGGGATGTAAGGGTCATGTGACCTTACCCCCATATTCATATATATACATCATATATAGAGCATTGCCTCAAGAGAGATCATTATGTGGGTTTCGAGGCTCCCACGCATATCCGCGCGTCTCTCCTCTCTTCTCTCTCGTTCCATCTCCTCCTTCCTTCTTCTTCTTCTGCACTCCAAACCCCTTCAGAGAAGACCTAAGTGCAGAAGAACAAACAGAGCTTGTAACTCTATTAAGGGAATATAGGGTTGTGTTTGCATGGCACTATAGAGACTTGAAGGGAGTAGATCCAAAGATATGCTCTCATATGATCCCCATGATAGCTGATGCCAGGTCCACCAAACAGAAGCCCTACACATATAATGACACTTATGCAACTAAAATAAAAGAAGAAATTGACAGGATGATTGAAGCTTAATTTATCTATGAGATTGAGCATACTGAATGGGTGTCCCCCATTGTGGTGGTACCCAAGAAGAATGGAAAGTTGTGAGTGTGTCTTAGCCTTAAAAAAGTTAATGCTGCTACAATTAGAGATATCTATCCACTTCCAATCACAGAACATTTATTCGAGCATGTTGCAGGCAAGGAAGTTTATAGCTTCCTTGATGGATTTTCAGGTTACAACCAAGTAGCCCTTACCTCAGAAGATCAACATAAGACTGCTTTTGCCACCGAGTGGGGAATCTTTGCATTTCGTGTGATGCCATTTGGGCTCACCAATGCACTTGCAACGTTTCAAAGGCTCATGTGTCATGTCTTCAAAGACTTCTTGCAAAAGAACTTAGAAGTATATGTAGATGATTTATGTGCTCATTCCCAAGAGAGAAGATACCACATCCTCGAGATCAAAAAAATCTTCAACAAGTGTAGAGAATATCAAGTGTGTCTGAACCCAGAAAAGTGTGTGTTCATGGTACGACAAGGTAAAATCTTAGGTCATATTGTTCCTAAGGACGGAATATCTACAGATAAGGATAAAGGAAGAGCCATAGCGGAGCTACCGAGGCCAAGAAATGTTAAAGAGGTACAAGCCTTTATGGGCCATTATGGATATTATCGTAGGTTTATTCACATGTATGCAATTATAACTAAGCCTCTTTATGCCTTGTTAACAATTTTTTGAGTGGAATGACGAATGCAAAAATTCCTTCAATGAGCTAAAGAGACATTTGTGCACAACTCCAATATTGACAACTTTTGATTGGAATAAACCATTTCATGTCCATGTGGATGCATCCAATCATGCAATAGGATGTGTGCTAGCACAACCCACTGGTGATGGAAATCTAGATTTGCATATATGAGTGTTGGGTTGTAGGGTATGCACAGACCCTCAATGGTGCATAGGAACCCTCCCTAGACCATAATAATAACCCTCTTTGTATATACTTGAGTGTCACATGTGAACACTCTCCAAAAATCACTTTTTGATATTTCCTTAGACCATAGTGTAGGTGACCCATGGATATTTCAACATTTTTGCTCTTCCAAGGAAATCCCACATAGAAATTCCCACGTATGTATCTTCTTGGGATTTGTTGGTTGCAAGAAAAGATTTTAGAATATACTAGAAGATATGTTAGTTAGAGAGAATCACCTTTTTGACTTTTCAAAAGAGCACATGGGGAATAGAGCTTAGCCTATATATAGAAGCTCATTTTTGTAAAGAGGGGAGCTTTTGGTCGACGTGCTCTCATGTAATATCTCTTATCAATGGAAGATGCTCTCATTTACTCCAAGAAGACTATTTACATTTACATGTATTGTTGTCTTTGTGAGTGTGTGAGAGTGGTGTGTGTATGTCTATGCATGTCTCTCCTTTGTATGAGTAGAGTAGTTGCATTCTCTTGTATTTTCCTCATGGACAAGGATCCTCGACTCCCTATTCTCCTTGTTTTCAAGCATGTGGCAAAGCATGGGGATGTTGTGAATGGCTTGAACATGTGGGAGGTAGGGGTGGATGAGAGGAGAGTCACTCTTGAGCTTTCCTTCTTGCTTCCATGCAAGGTGGTGAGGGTTTTGGTCATTCCTTGCTACAACCTCAACACTTTTTGGTGTCGCTGCTGGGGATGGTTGGCCTTTCATCACTTGGAGAGCTCAAGAACATGTGGTAAAGTATTGTGTTGCAATTTTTTTTGCTCGGTTGCATAGGATTTGAGTTTGTGCATGGCACTTTCACCCTTCCTTTGGGCCAATTGCTCCCCATTTTCTTGCTTTTGTAGTATAGTTTTAGTTCATTTCTATTTGATGGACAAAAACACCCCCTTACCCCCTTCTCTATCACCTCACTCACATACACACTTCTCCACACACTCACATGGGCATCTCTCTCCATCTTTGTCATCTCTTTCTTTAATGAGAGCCTTGAATGGAGGGTTGGGGTACATTCTCTCTTTATCTCAGCCCTCTCTTCCTCTTGAATATTTCTATTTCTCACGAATTCTCCTTGAAATACTCACAACAGATCTTGAAATTCAAGTTACGAACGATCAATAGCTCCACGATTTAATGTGGCCTTGCCCTCTTCATTCAAGTACTGCAAAGTTCAAATTAAAGTCATGCATGTGAATGGGCAAAGCCTTTTCGCTCTCTTCATCATTGATCTTCATCAATGCAATATGCATCTAAAGGATTAGGTGGATCCCTAACTCGTGCATGCGAGGAAAGTGGGGGAGGCGTACTGTCTCCCTCTTTTTGCATTCTTTCCTCCTTGCTATGAGCTCGATGCTCTGATAGGGTTGAGCCTTCGGGCTCCCCTTTTCTGATGACTCCTCCATCTCTGTCATATTGGGCAACTCTCTATTGCTCCTCCTTGCCTATTGCCTCTGCGTAGGAGGGTGAGCTCATCGGAACATCCATTGCCACCTTTGTCATATCAGAGACAAATTTCCATCTGCGGCATGCTCTACGCTATTGGGTCCATTAAGTTACACCTTCCGACATGGCCTGGACTTGACCTCCTTGTGAGCATCTCATCTGCGAAATTGCGAAAATTGCTCAACACTATTGGTGGTCAAAGATACTCTTAACATTTCTTTGTTGGGAAAAGCTTTGTCTATCTACCGACACTTCTGGTTGCCCTGAAGAATCATGAACAGTGTGCCCTTGTCCCTGTGCATCTTTGAGCCTCTATGACGAATCAGGCTTGCTATCACTACAACAAGATTGTGTGCTGCGGTTTGCTCCAGTCTTAGCTAACCACTCCTGATTTCAGTGGCCTCTTGTATTACTCTTTGGGAGGAATCAAGCACCTCAGGTGATGTCGAGGGGTGAAAATCATTAAAGGATCAATGCATGTGGCTTCTCTTGTTCACATATGGAGTTCAAGGCATTAGGTCCCTTGAAATAGCAATCCTTGTTGCCTTGCTCTATGCCTTTCTGCTCTGTGATGTACAAGTGGTGTGTCGTCTCGTCCATTTACAGAACTTCTATAACTATCATATGTTGGTTTATTCAAGATCTATGTACTCACATAATCATCACAAGGCATTGCTTCAAGATTATGTGAAGGTTTAGCATATGCACTTCACGGAGATCATTCATTCTTGCTCCATATCAGTATTCTCCTTCACAAAACGCATGTATTGTGACTGAGCGGAACCAATGGGAATGGTACTCTTGGGTCGCATGTCAGATGATTGCATATCGTGGCACGAAAAAAAATAGGCTTGGGTGAGCTACATCCTACTGGAGCTCCTTCATTCCATCGGCATCATGTTTTTAATTTTTGCCCCGTACTAGATCAAGGTAAAAAGCTCCTTTGTTCACCATGGTGTTGCTCACAATGTGGCATACTCATCTCCTCCACTTTGGCCTGCCAAACTTTGAATGACCTCTGTATCATATCATAATATGGTTTCCTCATAAGAAATGTCGGGCTGCATCCCATCCTGTGTTGCAAATGGGTCTGAAGCTTGGGGTTTTTGTTGCCTCAGCATGGTGTGGCCACGGAATCTTGCAACCGCTCTTCCCATCAAGCTGCAAAGGACTGTTGAGACTCCATATGTGCAGAAATATGACGTCGACTTCACTAGGATATGATCGTGCTGCCTTCTGTCCTGTGGAAAAATCTGCCTTACCATCGACATGTCCTCTGAATCTGCATTCTGTAGCACCACAAACCATGGTGTCTTTGAAGATTTATTAGAGGAGTTGGTGCACCATCCCAACGATAATGGATGCTTGTATCTCAGCTGGTGCCAACCACTCGTCTGGACATCTGTATTGGTGCTTTGATTTAATTTTGGCACTATCACTTTGGTTGATTATTGCCTCTTTGCACGGATAACTTGGGGTGTTGTTTTTGGCTATTGTTTGGATATATCACAGATTATCATGACCGAATATATTAAACACATTGTCTGGAACACTGATATTTGTTTGCTTATCTCCTCCACCTTTTGAAGGAGAAATGAATCCCGAATTACTTCAAGATTTCTTCAGCTGCTGTGGAGAGTCATGTTTCGTTGTGAGCTTTTTTGAGCACATGAGAAAAACATATACCAAAACATTACTGTTGCACCTTTTGGTGTCATATCCTTGTGAAGCTCTTGGCTGCCAGAGACACTGATGTGCAACTCTAAACTGCAATAAAACATGGTGCTGCACAATGATATGGTAATCTTGCAGGAGTTTGCGACGAAGCTTTGCCATTTGTTCCCTGGTCGGGTGAATACGGGGTGAATCCGAGGATGCTACTGTGTTATTGACAATTTTCCCAACCGGACTTATGCAAGCAAAAGATGGTTACACTCATGGAAGCCCATATCTACCACGATATTTCCAGGCATAGATTCTTCCCAAGTCATTTCTAGATCGAGGATAAGATGCATTTTCACATCTAAGCTTGCGTGCAGAGATACTATCACGTCCATGATACCTGATAAACTCACAATTTAGTGTAAGAGTCATGTACCACATTCTGACGGCGTTGAAACTGATGAGTCCCACACTGAAGTTTTGAAGACAGTCAGCAACAACCTCTCAGGAGAAGGACAGTGGTGGAGTCTCAAGTAAAGGAACTTCATATATAGTTGGTAAGCCTCTCCAAACTGTCGAGCTGGTGCAGTTTGCTTTTTTCTGGGATAGCTTCATACTCAGAGTGCTGAAGGAAGTTGGCAGATAAAATTGGGGGAAAACATAAGTTTTGGGGCTATTGAGGCACAACAGGAAGTTTTCCCTTTCATCATCTTTTCGATAGGCTTGAGCTCCTCCTGTGTCCAACTTCTCATGCTGATCAGAATTGGTCTTGCTTGCCAGACATGAAGAAGCATGAACCTCAAGTTGAGGACATCCAGGTCAGTGTCGTGGAGAATCGAGCAGATTATGCTGCAAATCTCAAAGACATGACCGATTTGGTGCCCATAAAGATAGATGTTTTCATGTTTTTATGCTTCTAGTTGTGGATTAACTCATTTTCCAGCAACAAATGCCCTTTGTTCTCCTTGTTTCTTGCTATGCGGGAATATGCTCGGCTATGCAGTTCATCCTCCTTTGTGCATGAAATTTGTACATTTCGATACAGATGATGATCTTTTCAGTCGAATGTAAGGGAATGTGAATGCAAATTTTTTATTTACCCTCTGAATGGTGGTATGTAAGGCTCCAAGAGTCTGAGTCAAAGGTACAAGGCAAAACTTTTAAACCTTGCTAGTGCTATCACTTGTTGAAATGAAAAAAAAAACAAGCACAAGGGAACCAATTTCAAACAAGAATTAAATTACACTCGGATACTTGACGGATTCATGCTATAAATTGATTGTGTTTTTAGAAGCTGAATGTCATTAAGGCCTCCTTTTTTTGCTTAACTATTATTCCAGTAGTATTTCAAGATAAAGGAACTAATGGGGATCATGGCCACACTTCACTGGTTGGGGAAATGACCAAAGGGACTGAACTTGCTGCCAAAAGCTTTGAGGAAGGCCTCACCTAGATAAGTTCAAGATTCACTCATTTTTGTTGTGGCTTTTAGCAACTGATAAATGGTGCTCTACTTGAGCTGATGCAATAATTTGAGCACCCTTACGAGTTGGTCTGTAGACAACAGAACAGTAGGTAATTTTTGACCCAAGGCAACAGAACCACAAGAACTCCATATTACTGTGTTATATGGTGACAACTCTCTCGCTGCAAAGCATATCAGTGTCATGACCAATGGAAGCTGAGGCAGAGATCACAATTATCAATTTGCAGTTGAACAATATAGAGAAAAGTATGGCAATGCTATTTTTGCACATGGAGCTCCCATCACCTATCCACTTTGACATTGTCAGACATAGACCTATTGATGAGGATAAAGGAGTTGCGACAGGGTGTCTCAATCTCATAAAGATATCATTTCTTGCACACATTGCTAGATCTACTACAGTCTGTTATCCTGCAATACCACACCTGAGTTTGAAAGCAGACTTTCTACTAACAGACGAGCATATGCAAATTGCAACTATGATTCTGTCATCAGAGAACTGTAACATTTCAAGAAGAAATACCCGAACTTCCCACTCAACATCAAATTAGAGCAGGTGTCCATGAGTGTTCCACGCATCTTCTTGTAGCCATTGAAGGGCTAGGTAGATGAAACAATCCAAGGAAGCTTCTGAAGATATGCATTGCTTCAATATTATGATCAAATGTGCATCAGGGATGAGTGCTGCTCCGAAACAGACATTTGGCTTGAACCTTCAGCTACTGCTCTACCACCTCTAGTTGATTAATCCTGCTCCTGGTCATTCATCTGATCCCTTTGTGTTAACAACAGCTTTGGTTCCTATGCAACTCAACCTTCCACATAATGCTAAGGGATTTGTGGCTTCAAATGCACCAGAAGTACTACAAAAGGCATATAGGTTTCAGGTCTCCACTTCTAGTAAGGCAGTCCAAAAAGTCGCTCTTGTGGTCCTCTCCAAAAGTATCATGAGAGGTATATGTTCATCCATGTCTGTGTGTTTCACTGGATATGTAGGTCTTGCTTGGTGGGAGGGCTCACAAAGGGGCAATAAGGTTTTGAAGGCCAAGCATAGGCATAAAGACAATTCTCTGGTTCATGGCTAGTATCTTATATAGGTCCTATACAAGAAAATCTGATACTATGATTATGATCCATGATAGCTTGTTAACACTTCAGGATGCACACTGCTCCATACCCTTTACAGATTATCACATGCCCCGCTGGGAGGATTCTCTTCATGTTGGTTGCAGCTGCTGGAACAGAAAGCTCTACTGTGATGTATTGGACCATGGTTTTGGATGGAATAAAGGCAACATCCCCTCCCTATCATATGATAGAACTTTACTCTTGGATGATCACAATATGTGGTAGCAACAAGGTCTGATGGCACCATGGGGGCAGATGTGGTATTTCTTGAGCATGGGTAGAGCTATAATCTAAAGTTGCTTCTGTGAGAAGATTATGCTGAATCGTCAAAGCTGGGACTTCATCACCTTGAAACTATTTTTTGGGTGCCTGAAGCCCTCTCTTATAGGCCAACTATTGATTCCACGACTCCATTACAATAGAGTGAAATCTAGTTACAGAAGGTGGCTCTTGGCTTTGGGGCTTGCTGTTGCTTCATGGTCTATCAATCTATATGTAGTAGGGTAGTTTGATGATTAATGACTGTCTAGATGGACGGTGCCAAAACTGTATGCAAATTCCATGACAGTGCAATGCATGAGTTTACTCATGTACACTATCTGAGTTTCTTAGAAGATCTTTCTTGGTCATAAGCTTAGTAAGGTTGATCTGATTCTCACTCAGGGTGTGCAATTAAATATTGGACTTGGGCGTCACAGAACACTTTGTCTGGGATGTGTGACTTCCCTATTTTAGGGATTATGTCCACTTCCCTAGCCATCTTGTGAAATGCTTGGGACAATTTTGATGCTAGGACTACTATGTTGTGCTTTTTTTTTCAAGTTACTATGGATGTTATGAAGCTTGTGGCACAACTGTCTATTTGAGATCACCTCCACTGCTCTGGCAATCATTTAAACATCAAAGGTTGCTTATAGACATGGCTGCATGAATTCATTGCAGGTTTCCAAGATGCTACAACTTCTTATGGCAATTGGTTCCTTTCTTGCTCTATCTTGTTTTTGTGTCTATCCATGGAGTTGTTGGACTTGCGTTTGTCAGCACTTGATCAAGATTGTTGCATACTTGGCAACAAAGGCTGCTGTTTACAAGGTTGGGCTGACTACCCCAAGGGGATTGTGTTGCCCAGCCCTGAAGATTGAAGATTTGCATATTGAAGTAAAGACTGAAGACTTGCTGCCTGAAGCTTTGCAAACTAAAGAAATTGCAGATTTTGAAGAACTGAAGAGTTTCTAGATTTGATTCCAACTTGGAAAATTCAGTTATGTATGATCCTCTTCTCTTAACCTTGTCAAGGACGACAAAGTTTGGGGGGGGAGAGTGTTGGGTTGTAGGGTATGCACACACCCTCAATGGTGCATAGGAACCCTCCCTAGACCATAATAATAACGCTCTTTGTATATACTTGAGTGTCACATGTGAACACTCTCCAAAAATCACTTTTTGATATTTCCTTAGACCATAGTGTAGGTGACCCATGGACATTTCACCATTTTTGCTCTTCCAAGGAAATCCCACGTAGAAATTCCCACGCATGTATCTTCTTGGGATTTGTTGTTGCAAGAAAAGATTTTAGAATATACTAGAAGATATGTTAGTTAGAGAGAATCACCTTTTTTACTTTTCAAAAGAGCACATGGGGAATAGATCTTAGCCTATATATAGAAGCTCATTTTTGCAAAGAGGGGAGCTTTTGGTCGACATGCTCTCATGTAATATCTCTTATCAATGGAAGATGCTCTCATTTACTCCAAGAAGACTATTTACATTTACATGTATTGTTGTCTTTGTGAGTGTGTGAGAGTGGTGTGTGTGTGTCTATGCATGTCTCTCCTTTGTATGAGTAGAGTAGTTGCATTCTCTTGTATTTTCCTCATGGACAAGGATCATCGACTCCCTATTCTCCTTGTTTTCAAGCATATGGCAGAGCATGGGGTTGTTGACAATGGCTTGAACATGTGGGAGGTAGGGGTGGATGAGAGGAGAGTCACTCTTGAGCTTTCCTTCTTGCTTCCATGCAAGGTGGTGAGGGTTTTGGTCATTCCTTGCTACAACCTCAATAGAAGCTCAACAAAACTATACAACAACTGAGAGAGAAGGCTTAGGTATGGTGTATGCTGTAAAGAAATTTAGACACTATCTATTGGCCAACAAGTTCAAGTTTTTCATTGATCATCAAGCATTATTATATTTGGTTAATAAACCTTGCAATACACGACGTTTAGTAAGATGGTTCCTCTTACTAATGGAATATGACTTTGAAGTGGTTGTGAGGAAAGGTAGAACCCACATTAGGGCAAATCATATTTCTCACATCACTTCAGGAGAGTCACCTCAAGGAGTTTTCGATGAACTACTTGCTGCTTATCTGTTCAATTTAGAAGTTGTTCCTAAATGGGAAAATAAGTTGGTACCTATCCTAACCTTTGGACCTGCAAACAAGAATGTGAATACGAACAAAGAAGAAATCGTAAAATCACAAAAATATCACATATTGGTAGGAATCATGTACAAACAAGATACAGAGAGTGTATTAGCTTGTTGTGTCAAGGACAATGAACATAGCAGTTGGTTGCAACAAGCCCATGAAGGATTGCTAGGAAATCACTACTCTAAACAAAGAACATTGCAAAATCTAAAACATTTAGGAGTGTATTGGCCTAAGTAAAAGCCATGACAAAGAATGATATGCTCAAACGATGGCTAGGTTCTTATTTGAGAATGTGTTCACGAGATACGGACTACCAGTAGAGTTAGTGAGCGATAGAGGCACACACTTCTTGAATGAAGTCATTGAAAATCTTCTCCAAGAATTCCTTGTGATACATAAGAAGTCTGCCCCCTATCATCCACAAGCTAATGGACAAGTTGAGAGCACAAATAAGATCCTATGTAATGTATTGACCAAACTCGTAAATAATAAACGCTCTGATTGGGATAAACAGCTTCATCATGCTGTTTGGGCTTATCGAGTTGCCTACAAAATGGTACTCAATGCCACCCCATTTCATATGGTCTTTGGACAGAATGTTGTGCTACCATTAGATTTCGTAATCCCATCTTTAAAAGTAGCACAAGAGTATGAGTGGAATGGACACGAGTTGTCCTCTAGGATCTTTGATCTAGAACGCTTAGGTGAGACGAGGCTACGAGCGGCGGTAGGCATCTATGCTGCAAAGAATAGACAAAAGGCTTATTTTGATGCACACATCAAGGATAAATGATTGAAAGAGGGAGACCTAGTGTTGGTTTATACACTCAAAGAACATGCTCGTAAATTTGAAAAAAGAGGATATGGACCCATGATCATTAATAGAATTTCCACTAGTGGTGAAGTTCAATTGGCCACTCTAGAGGGTGACATCTTGCCAAACTATATTAGTGGTTGTCGAGTCAAGCTATATCAAGAACCTCTTATAGAGGATATGCTAAGGAGACTCAACACGGCTAAGAGGATAAAAGAAGAAGAATTAAGGGTTAGAGAAATGGAGTTACAGAAATGAAAAATGGTATTTACAATGGTTTTAGTGATAAAAATCACTATATTTATAGGGATTTCTTCTGAAATTTTGACATGCGCTTCTTGGAGCTCCCTACATGCCCCTTCTTCTTGTGTGTCCGTTTCCTTGATGTGCTTCTATGCTTGTGCTTGACCTTGACTGTCAACACTCCCCCCCCTCTTGAGTCTGTCATCCCTGGCAGGCCCTTGTTGTAGTGGTTGTTCCATGTAGTACTTTGAGAGGTAGAGTTCCTCATGTCTTCACCAGAGCAGTCTGTCTTCCACCTATAGCAGGGTCCATTGTCCTTTTCTTCAGTTTGTAACTGCTAGGCCATGGAAGTTTTTTTCCCTTTGCATGTAGCTCTTCCTTGGATTCCAGCATAAATGTGTCGTTGTTAGCTTCCAAAAAATGTTGGTTGCTTAGAGGAGGTTGTCAATGTCGATTTTGAGCAATTGTTGATTGTGAATTACTTCATAGGTACCGATGTTGTGGCGTGGATATCCTTTGGATCTTCCAATCATAGCTTTTACAATTTTTATGCCAAGTACTTGTAATCCATAATTAATGATGGGTAAGTGCATTTGTGCATGGGTTGAAGAAAATATGTGCCTTGTGCATGGCCTTGTAATGTGGCCCTATGTATGCGTACTTGGGGAATGCATTGGAAGAAATATGGTGCGAGAAATTGGGTCTTGAGCGAAGTGCTCAAGGGTATGCTGATGAAGAGGTTTCCTAAACTATCATGGTTGTAATGTTGTCGAAGTAGGCGATCCTTACCATCGTGAAAGGTCGATCGATGTTTATCTCTTCATGTTGTACTCCCATCACCGTGACTGATCATTAGCTTGTCTTTCTTGTTGACAGATATCCTTGATGATGGTTCCCTAATGAGAATATTTGCACACTTGGTCCTATTTCATCTGGCTCTTTTTTTGTTTCTCTTTTTGTGCTCTGTTTTTTTTTTACAATGGAATAAAACAAGAAAAAGGTGTTAGCATCAATAAAACATTTTACATATGTCAAATGTGTCGCATGTGCCTGGGATCCTTAATTGTGTCTATGCACGGCCTTGTAAGGTGGCCCTATATTAATGGATACTATGGAAATGCATGACCTGAATGGTGCAAAAGACAAGGTTATGCCAAAGGCACATGGTTGTTGCATGTCGAGGCTCTCAATGTTGTTGGTGGATGTTGATGTAGTCTTTGTTGGAGGTAGCTAGTGGATCTTGAAATGATGTGATAAATTGATGGTTAAATGACAACTGACCATTCCTCCCTTTAGGGATCCATTTGAGAACAGTGTTTGACTGCATACAGATCAACTTTGGCTTCTTCATCTGTGGATGGTTGCTTGAATTTTTTATCCCTCATGGTTGGTTCTTTGGTTTTGTGGGTGCTACTGGTGCTTTTGGCTTCCAAACCCATATCCTTGATGGTTGTCTTTTTATTACCGACGAGGAGATGAATTTATCTTCTTTTGCTCTCTGTCCTTGGTTTCGACTCTTGCTTCTCTGTGGTTTCTTTGCTGAGATTTTTCTCGTGAGGGACATCATATGGTTTTGTGCATGTAAGAGTGCCTTGGGTACCCACATTTGCAAATGCCCTTGTTGAGCTGCACCTAATTTCTTTGGCACCCAAATTTGTATGTTATTATGATCGACCTTCATCGATTGCTTTGGTACCCAAATTTGTCGGAGACCTTGTGGTTGAGCTTGTCCGCGTTTCTCGATTCTTCTTTTAGCATGGTTAGCTTGCTTCGATGGGAATGGTTGTGGCAAAGTTGGTGGTTGCTCTCCTTTTCATACCCAATCTGCTTCCTGTCTTGAGCTTCTTTCTTCTTGCACTTGGTTTGTCTATTTGATATAGCCATGTGTGTGTACTATTTTACTTGCCTCTTTGGTTGAATTGTTGCGGCTGCAGGAGTCTTTAAAAAAGAAGAGGGGTCCTCTCTCCTTTGAGACCATTCTTTCATGATTGAGTCCGTCTGGATCACATCTTTCTTGACACATACAACATGTTCTTCGCTCAAATTAGGCCTAGAGGAACTAAGAGAATGCATGCTACTTGGTTTTGTGCTCATGCAATTCTCTAATTCTAATGTGATGCATTGTTCATGTACCCAAACTTGAAGAAGTTGTCTTTTAAGGTTTAAGTTGATGGCATGGTCATAGATACAGTCTTGACCCAAGACAAGTGGTTCTGTAAGGTCCTCATCTTCACACACTAGCATTCTGACTCTCATTGGAACATCTTGAAGATAGATGGGAAGCTCTACCTCGCCCAAACAAGGGGTTTCCACACCTCCCAATCCTATGAGATAGGATTCAATGGAATTGATGTTCCATTGCAGATCTTGGCAGTATGAAAGTCTAACCGCACTAGTTGCTGCACCTGAGTCAATTAATGCTCTCATAGTTCTTGCATTCTTCCCCTGTCCTACCGCTATGGTCACAAATGGACGTCGATCAGTTATTTGAGAAGCAATTGCACTTGATGTTTGAGACATGGCCATGTGGTATCTTGGGACCTCAAGGTTGATATCTAGGCCCAAACAACGTGATGAAGTTGTTTATCCCAATCATATGCTTATTATTTACCAATTTTGTCAATACATTACATAGGATCTTGTTTGTGCTCTCAGCTTGTCCATTAGCCTGTGGATGATAGGGGGCAGACTTCTTATGTATCACCAAGAACTCTTGGAGGAGATTTTCAATGACTTCATTCAAGAAGTGTGTTCCTCTATCACTTATTAACTCTATTGGGAGTCCATATCTCATGAACATGTTCTCAAATAAGAACCTTGCCATTGTTTGAGCATCATTCTTTGTTGTGGCCTTGACTTCTACCCACTTTGTAAGGTATTAGATGGCTACAATAATGTATTCGGCATAGGAGTTTCTAGCTCGGGGGTTAATAGGACCTACAAAGTCGATACCCCACTTTGAGAATGCACATCCTCCCATCATTGGCATCAAAGGCATTTCATCTTTCCTTATTGGATTATTGTGCACGTTGGCATGTATCACATTTCTTCACATAGGTATGTGCATCCATATAAAGAGTGGGCCACCAAAGTCCTGAGAATAGAATGTTCTTGATTACTCGATCAGGCCCGAAGTGTCCACCGTCAGCACCGTTGTGTGCAGTTTCTAAGATTTTCAAATAGTCAGATTCATGAACGCACAATCTTAAGTAACCATCTTTGCCTCTTCGGTATAGGTTATCTCCTATGAGGGCGTAGTCTTGGGCTTCTTGCTCCATGCTTCATTTCCTTGCTAAACTAGCTTGATTGGGTAATGTTCCTAATCTCATGAATTCTACCAATGGAGCAATCCAATTTGGAATTAATCATATGTGATAAAGAGTCGCATGCTCCACAAGGGGTCTCTCATGGCACACTGGAAAATTCTTAATCCACTCATGTATTTCTTTGTCCATGCTAGGCCAATACACTCCTAAACATTTTAGATTTTGCAATGTTCGTTGTTTAGAATAGTGATTTCCTAGAAATCCTTCATGGGCTTGTTGCAACCAACTGTTGTGTTCATCATCCTCAACACAACAAGCTAATACACCCTCTGTACCTTGTTTGTACATACTTCTTGCCAATATTTGATAGTTTTGTGATCGTACAATTTCATCCTTGTTCATCTTCACAGTCTTATTTGTGGGTCCGAAGGTTAGGACATGTACTAACTTATTTGCCCATTTGGGAACAAATTCTAAATTGAACAAATAAGCATCAGGTAGTTCATCAGAAACTCCTTGCGGTGGCTCTCCTGAAGTGATGCGAGAAAGGTGATCTGCCCTGAACTGGGTCCTACCTTTCCTCACAACAACTTCAAAGTCATATTCCATTAGTAAGAGGAACCATCTTACTAAGTGTCTTGTATTGCAAGGTTTCTTGACCAAATATAATAAGGCTTGATGATCAGTGAAAAACTTAAACTTGTTGGCCAATAGATAGTGTCTAAACTTCTTCACAGCATATACCATGCCTAAAACTTCTCTTTCGGTTGTGATGTAGTTTCGTTCAGCAACGTTCGATTGCCTACTAGCATATGCTATAGGCAAATCTAAATTTCCTTCTCATGTTGGTTGTGACAACACACATCCTATTGCATAATTGGATGCATCCATGTGTACATGGAATGGTTTAGTCCAATCAGGAGTGGTCAGTATTGGGGCTGTGCACAAGCGTCTCTTCAGCTCATTGAAGGACTTCTCGCATTCATCATTCCACTCAAAATTTGTCAGCAAGGCATAAAGAGGTTTAGCTATGATTGCATACATGTGGATGAACCTATGGTAATATCCACAATGGCCCATAAAGGCTTGGACCTCTTTAACATTCATTGGCCTCAGTAACTCGGCTATGGCTCTTACTTTATCCTCATCTGTTGATATTCCGTTCTTAGAAACAATATGACCTAAGATCTTACCTTGACGTACCATGAACACACACTTTTCTGGGTTCAAACACACTCGATATTCTCTACACTTGTTGAAGATCTGTCTGAGCTCAGGGATGTGGTGTTTTCTTTGTTGGCAATGAGCACATAAATCATCCACATATACTTCTAAGCTCTTTTGCAAGAACTCTTTGAAGACATGACACGTGAGCCTTTGAAATGTTGCAGGTGCATTGGTGAGCCCAAATGGCATCACATGAAATGCAAAGATTCCCCACTCTGTGGCAAAGGATGTTTTGTGCTGATCTTCTGGGGCAATGGCTACTTGATTGTAGCCCAAGAATCCATCAAGGAAACTATACACTTCCTTGCCTGCAACACGCTCCAATAAATGTTCAGTGATGGGAAGCGGATAACTATCTCTTACTGTGGCGGCATTAACTTTTTTAAGGTTAATACACACATGTAATTTCCCGTTCTTCTTGGGCACCACTACAATGGGGGACACCCATTCAGTATGCTCAATCTCATAGATGAATCCGACTTCAATCAATCTGTCAATTTCATCTTTTATTTTAGCTGCATAGGTGTCATTATATGTGTAGGGCTTCTATTTGGTGGGCTTGGCATATGTTATCATGGGGATCGTATGAGAACAAATCTTCGAATCTATTCCCTTCAAGTCTCTATAGTGCCATGCAAACACGTCCCTATATTCCCTTAATAAGGCTACCAACTCTGCTTCCTCTTCTTTACTTAGGTCATCTCCTATGTATGTACATCTCCCTTCGTTCTCTTCGATGGTGACTACGATTTTTTTGGTCTTTTCTTTGTTATCATATGCTTCTCCTGTTGTGGCCTCTCTCTTAGGCATTCGTACCAAAATTTTTCGGTCCTCGACTTCATATTTCTTGAAATTTTCTGGTACTTCAAACAATGATTCCTCCTCGTCTTGTTTCACTCCTTGTCTTTTCTTTTTCTTTTGACCACCTTCACTTCCATCCTTTGAATTTACCATTTTGATGCTTGTGAGAGGTTCTTCTTCTTTTTGTGTAAATACTCCTATGTCTTCTAGATAGTGCTTCTCTGAAATAAAGCAACTATCCATCACAATGGACTCTAGATCATCGTCGTTCTCTTCTTCTTCTATGATGCCAATAGGGTCACATTCTTCTAGCAAGGGCTGACACATGAACACTGAAATATCATAACCCTCCTCATCACAATGAGGTGTCCATTGTTCTTCATTGACGGAAATGTCCATGGTGGCTAGGATTTCTGCCCAACCATGAGGCTCAAATTCCTCATCTGGAAAGATCATCGGTGTATATGCTGGGTCTTTAACTGGTCTATTTCCTGGAGAAGTTGCTTCTTCTCCTGCCTTTAAGCGTTTTTCCTCTTCCTTTGCGACCTTGCACATCCACAAATGAGTATCTTCATGCATGCAGGATGTATTAGATGAACTTTTAGAATGCACAGAGATTCTCCTTGTGGATAGGATTCCATTGTAGGGGTGGTACATCTCTGAAAGTGTAATCCTTCAAATTGACCTTGGTTGTGACCCTCAAGCACTGCAAGTATAAGGAGTTGGTTCCCCAATCATGTACAACTTGAAATTGTCATAGGAAGGGTTTTCCTAGGATCATTTCGTAGGTATTAGTTTTACCAAAGTCACATATAGCAAAGGTGTGCTCAAACGCTACACCACAATTGGTTAGAGTTATCCCCTCTAGCAATCCTAGAGGTCTTTCCACATGGTTGTCAGCCATCTGAAGCTTCATTCTAGTTGGTCTTAATGCAAGTTTACCCCATTGCTTCCACAAGGAGGAGGTTGCAATAGCAACACCAGCACCTAAATCTATAATTGCTTTGGTTGTGTAACCTTGGTAAGTGATCGAAAGATAAGTATTACCTTCTTCACCTTCGCTCATATCCCCTATTTTGTCTAGAGGTATCTCTGGTACTTTGTGTTTAGAGCCTGCTTTTAACATTTTGGAATCAAGTTCTGGAACCTGATTTGCCACATGTTTCCATAACTCAGGTTTTACTTTGAGCAGCTCTTCTAAAGTGAGATGACACTGAACCTTAGTGTTCTTCATGACTTCAGCGTTTCTTGGAACCACCAAGTCTTCGTTTCTGATCAATATTATGGGAGCTCTGACCTGGAGAGGTTCAGATTCCCATGGGCCTGTGAACTATGGCAGCTCTTGTAAAGAATTGGATTCAAATTCTGACCTTTCTTCTCCTTGTTGCTCTACTTTGTCTTCATAAATAGATGGAATGCCTTATGGAAATTGATCGTGAAGGTCATCAATCTCAGGAATAGGAGGGGGAACATCCTTGTCCTTGGCCCATTTCTCTTCTTTTATTTCCCACAAGAACTTTTGAGCATGATGTTGAATTGAAAGACGTTCTCCATCATCTATGGAGTCAGGAACATAGTCTTTCTTTGGTGATGATCTTTCTCTTTCAATAGTTCGTTGAGCTTGTGGAGGTAAAGAAACTTGTGGTTTATTTACCAACTGCTCTAATCTATCTAGTACGCCCTGGAAGTGCAAACTCGGTGTAATAGCATTTGTCTGATTGAACGATTGATTGGCCTCGAACATAGCTTGAGCTAGTTCCACCATTTTTATGCACATTTTTGTTCGTTCAATCTCTAAATCTACTCTAGGGTAGCTCTTGTCTAGGTTTGCAGGTGTTGGCCCTTCTTGAAGTCAAGCATGTATGCCTTGAACATCATGTCCAAGTGTTCTAGGGTTGGATCGGCAAGAACAGACCCTGGTTGTGGTTTATTTATAGTGGTTGGTGGGTGGGGATGAGGTGGTGTGGATGGAGTTTCAGCATGTGAGAGATTTTGAGAGGCAATATCTTCTATTTTAATTTTTGCATCTTTCAAGCTTTCTTCTAGTTTGGATATCTTTTTGGTCCACTTACGATTGGCCTTCTCTCTAGTATCCTTCCATGTTCTTGTTTTTCACTTACTTGGCTCTCCTCACTCACTTGGCTTTGATTACTCAACTAGTTTAGCTTTTTCTAAAGCTTGTGCCCTAGTAACTGCGTGTGTAGGAGCCACATTATTGCTACCAGAACTTGAATCCCCTACTAAGCCTACTACATTAACGGGTGTAAGCTTTGGTGCACTAGAGGGATGTCCAGGACAATCTCTCAGGAGTTGTTCTTTGCCACACTCAAGACAAATGACTTTTATTGTGATGTTCTGCCCTTGTGTCAGAGCTAGTCGGTGGGGTGGTTGTTGTCCTGTTATAGGTTGAGGTTGGCCATATCCTCCATGTTCATACAGTCTAGTTGCTCCTCGTGGCCCTGGACATGGGTTATACACATGGGTTATACCTAAGAACTTCTCTGCCGGGTATTCCTTGCAAGTTAGTGGATATGTATTGAAGAGACACCCGATATTCCCCTTCCACTCTAGACATAAAACCTTCCCTAGGTATTGAACTATGCATGTCTTCAGAAGCCAAGAGTCTCTCCAAGTTAAAAGACATTTTTGACTCACCTATCAGTGAACTCAGCATGTAGTGCTAACCACTGAGTTGTGAGCCCCCGACTTGGTTGTATGGTTGACACTAGCCTCAGATGATTTGGTACTTTATCTATCTCTTCCTAAGTGTCTACTTGATCTTAGGTTCATAAGCCTTGTCTACTAGTCCAAAATTGTCCTTTGTATTGCTCAAAATCTTGTGGAACTCCTTGCTCCCAAAATCACTCCGAACGGATTTTGTATGAGAAAGTTATGTTAGTTCAAGGTTCTGGGGGTTAAAACACAGAAACAAGACCTTCCTAGGAGTGGTTCAAAATAGGCGATCCACGATACTGGATGTGACGATACGATATTGTCTTTGGATGATACCACCCCAAACTATATGATACCACCAAGGCGATACCAACTTCCATGATACGATACTGCTATCTAGACGATATGATACTGAAAGTGGTCACGATACGATACCAGAATTTACACAATACGATACCTCTGCGTTCGTCAATACGATACCAAGTTAGTGGACGATATGATACATGACCACTACATGATACGATACCGAAAATCACGTGATACGATACCAGATTACTCACAATATGATACCAAGGTGACAGGCGATATGATACCAAAAATTTACACGATACGATACTAGAACTCTCACGATACGATATTGTTTCTATGGATGATACGATACCAAAGGATCAGACGATACGATATCACTTTTTTGCATGATACGATACTAGAATAGGCACGATATGATACCAACCATGCATGTGATATGATACCGCTTAGTCAACGATACGATACCATGATCGACACAATACGATACAAGGTGGACCACGATACGATACCACCGGGGCGACCGCACTCGCAATACCAGCACTTGACGATACGATACCAGAATGGTATTACGATACCTCAAGTGGGTGTGCATGATACGATACCTCGACAAGTATCACGATACACATGAATTCTAGTATCGCGATACTGAATCTCAACCAGACACGATACTTGGAGTTTTTGAGGTCCTAATTCAAATTTTTTTGCAAATATGTGTACATTATAGTCTCCTTATCACTCCTATGTGCCTGTAGATGCAAGGTCACCCTC
Source organism: Ceratopteris richardii (assembly GCA_020310875.1). NCBI lineage: Eukaryota > Viridiplantae > Streptophyta > Polypodiopsida > Polypodiales > Pteridaceae > Ceratopteris > Ceratopteris richardii. The sequence goes on along the minus strand of CM035426.1, from coordinate 135,347,515 downwards.
CAAACTTGCGATATTCCACTTGCGATACCGGACGTAGGTCTTGTCACTCCGTGATATTGTCACTCAGTTTTTTAATGTTTATACTGTGATTCTCTATATTTCATCCATGCTTAAGCTCTGAACTCTCTCTGAACTCCTTGCACAACCAAGAATGAAGAAGAAGAGGCGAAAATAGGGGATATACAGTTAAAAAAGCAAGAAAAAATAGAGAAGGTGAAGATGAGAGGAGGTGGCGGTGATAATGATGATGGAGATGAAACAAAACTCAGAAATTGAACTGAAAATGGTGATTTTTTACCTTCCAACATCGCTACTCTACATCTTACCATCACACACTCGTCCTCCAAGCTCTCTCCCTAGCAACGGCGCCAAATTTGGTGTCACTCTAGCACAATGGCAAGTACCAACGTGAGGAGCTCCACCTCATAAATGTCAATCCGCAGAGACGTGAGGACTAGTATGAAGACCAAGAGCAAGTTAAGTGCACAAGTGCATGAGTGAAAGCATACAAACTTGCACAAAGAGTGGAACAATCGAGGGACTTCAATTACAAAAGAACTCTCTTACAAAGCTGAAATCTACAGCAAGATAACCCCAAAAATGAGCTCTCCAGCCCTTTTTATAGTTTTTTGAGGGGTTGGCCCTGTCCAGACCTAGTGTTTGGCCTAGTTAAAATTTAGGTTCCAGGGCTTATTTGAGGGCTCAAACAGAGTCTAAAAATTATGAAAATTGGTAGGATGATACTTCTAATACTCCTCAAGCTTGAGGACTCCTCGATTTGAAGAAAATGGAGTTGGAAAAATGAAAAATGGTATCTACAATGGTTTTTAGTGATAAAAATCACTATATTTATAGGGATTTCTTCTGAAAATTTGACATGTGCTTCTTGGAGCTCCCTACATGCTCCTTCTTCTTGTGTGTCCATTTCCTTGATGTGCTTCTATGCTTGTGCTTGACCTTGACTACCAACAATGTGCTCCTTGTACAACCCTGTCTTTCGCACCATTTAGTTCATGCAACATTGGCATGTCAAATATTTTTACTATTTCTAACATCTTTCTTCTTGTTGTGTGCCATTGTTCCAAAAAAAGGAAAAGAAAAAGAAAGGAGAGAGAGAGAGAGAGAGAGAGAGAGAGAGAGAGAGAGAGAGTTTGTTACTAGGCTTCGCTCATGGAACATGAATGATTCATGCTTAGTTGAAGGTGAATCATTGATGACTGGGCATTTATGAGTTTGGATAGAGGTATGTTTCCGCTAGCAGACCATATTATTGTTGCCTTATCTGGTAGATGTCCAGAACTTGGCATGAACATGGCATCCACAACTATTGTTTCCCCTTACCATGGTAGGAGGTAAGAGTTTGAAGGTCCGCAACTTGAGCGATGCTTAACTATTGTATGTATGAGAGCAACCAAGGAGATATCTGCAAGGGGTAGTTGTGGTACCCTGCAAATCCTTGTATGTATACTAGATGAGAAGACTCCTACTTATGAGAGGAGATAGGACCAGGCACTCAAATAATTTCATCAGTGGATCATCAACACAGACATTCATCGACAATGAAAGACTAGATGATGGTCCATCACAATGTCGGGTGTACAACACCAAGAGATAAATATCGATCGACCATTCACCATGGTAAGAATCCTTACTTTGGCAACACCATAACCATGATAGATTAGGAAACCTCTTCTTTAGCATACCCTTGAGCACTTAGCTCAAGACCTCCAATTTTTGTAGCATACTTCTTCCAATGCATTTTCCAAGTAAGCATGCATAGGGCCACACTACAAGGCCGTGCACAAGGCACATGCTTTCTTCAACCCATGCACTCACACTTACCCATCATTCACTATGGCTTATGACTACTGGGCATGACTACAATGAACATAACCTTTGGAAAATCTAGAGGGTATCACGAGGACAACATCAATACCTAGGAAGCAATTCAAAGTCAGTAGTTGCTCCAACTCAACCTTGACAACCTCTTTTTGAGCAACTAGCAATTTTTGGTAGCTCACAATGACCCATTCTCACTAGAATCCAAGGAAGAAGCACATACAAAGGAAAGGACACTACCTCTCAAAGCACTACATGGAACAACCCTTACAACAAGGATTTGTCAGGGATGACAAACTCGAGAGGGGGGGGGTGTTGGAACTCAAGGTCAACCACAAGCATGGAAGTACATCAAAGAGGTGGACACACAAGAAGAGGAGCATATAGGGAGCTCCAAAAGGTGTATGTCAAATTTTCAAAAGAAATCCCTATAAAATAGGTGACTTTCATCACTAGAAACCATTGTAAATATCAGTTCACATTTTCTCAACTCCATTTTGTTCAAGTCGAGGAGTTCTTGAGCTTGAGGAGTATTAGAAGTATCGTCATACCAATTTTCATAATTTTTAGACTCCATTTGAGCCCTCAAATAAGCCCTGGAACCTAATTTTTAGACATGTCATTTTTTGCCACTCTGTTCCCCCTTGCATAAGCAACTAATGTATCTTACCACACTCTTCTTAAGTTTTAATCTTGAAAGAAAATGAGAGATTAGTGATAGCCAAAGCATTTATTTATTTACAATGTATGGTCATTCCTATGACAATGGAAGCTAAATTCTATTCCAATGATGGAAATGTGCACCACTACTTTTATTGAAGATCCAATGTGCCAAATGCATGGCCTTGTATTGTGGCCCTATCATGCATACTCTGGATGCTTTGGATTCTTCATTAGTGCAAGTAGAATCTCATTGAATCTGTTCTTCAATTCCTTGTTGCTTTTTAGGTCTCCATATCTACTTGGTAGTTTGTGCTTGAGGCATTTTCTTCTGTCGAGTTCTTTGTTTTGTGGTCTTTGGCTCCTTCCTGTTTGTGGTCTGAGTTTTATCTGTCATGGTCTTTTGGTATCCTTGGTGAGCCTTTATAGAACTTTTTGCTTCATGTTGCATGTATGACATCTTATTGAGTTTTCCTATCCCTTGATTTGCTACCATTCGGACTTCTTTCAGGATCCAAATGCATTGCTATGCTTTTTGGGCTTCTATTAATGACTTTGGAAGCCATACACGAAGAAGTCTTGGCTTATCCATTTGCTGTTGTGAATAGTGGTTGTTTCATCTTGTTTCGAGTGGATGGTTGATCTTCTCAGTCATTCGATCCTTGTGAACCCATTGTAGATGAGTATTACATGGATGAGATGTCTGGATAGTTGACATCCATGTAGGTTTTCTTCTTATCATGTAGATAGGTTGAGAAGAAATGTCCTCATGATCTCTCTTATGCTCATGTATCAAGGGCAAGGTGGTTACACAATCATGCAATATTTCCCTATTTGTATGCAATCCTAAATTAGGGCACTCTTGGGATATACTCTCTACTTAATCATTTTCATTTTCCTTATTTGAGTTCTCTTCCTTAGGTTTGATGAGATTACGGATTTGGGATGACCTATCTTCTAACAAACTAAAGACTTCCTTATGTCCTATTTTGGTTGATATGTATCCTTGTGCAAGATGTATACTAATTTCATTCTCAATTATCCAATCCTGTCCTAGGATCAAATTTTCAATAAGGTCTTCATCGTTGCATACCAAATGTCTTTGCTCCATAGTGGAATTGCCTAGGTGTAGGGACATTAAGGCGTCTCCTACACATTGTGTGATTTGATCTCCAATTCCTATCATACATGCCTTGGTGGAACTTATGGTCATTTGGGATGAGTGATTAACGACACTCGTATACATCTTAGAGCTGTTTGAGTCAATCAGAGCATCCACTAGTTGATACTCCGTGTTTTTTATTCCTAGGTTTAAGTATGGTAGGGAGATGCCATAGCTCGTATTGCTTGCATTATTGACTTGGTAATTGGCCATGGGTATAGGTTCCTCTCCTTGTAGATATCGTTCATCCCTTTGCCGCGTCGACTCTTTTTGTTTCCTGATTCGCTCTAAGGCTTCCCTTCTAGCTTCTTCTCCGATTCTTTCTTCTTCCTTCTTTCGATTTTGTGCTCCCAAAAGTCATACTAACATTTGGTCTATTAATGGTTCCATGTATCATTTCACTCTACATTTGCTAATGTAGTTGGCAAGTACATCTCCATCTAATGTAGCTAGATTCATTGTTCCGCTTGTTGAGATTCGATTTATTAGTAATGGTCCATATCCGTGTTGCTGCAATTTCTTGGCATGTTGTTTCAATGTATATACTAGGATCGAATCTCCTTCTTTTAAGACTTTATCTTTGATATGAGCGTCATAATATTCTTTCTATCTCCTTTTAGCAGCATTAACTTTTGCTACAGCTTGTAGTCTTGTTTAATGTAGTTTTTCAATTTGGTCTAATTGCTTGGATAGTTCATGGCCTGTCTACTCATTCCATTGTGCTACATGTAGAGTAGGTACTAAAAATTCAATCGATCGCATTCTATCTGTATACTAAGTTAAAAGGAGTAGTTCCAATGGCTGTCTTGTAAGCCATTTGGAAGGCTTAGATTGCATGATGCAATTGTGTGTCCCAATCTGACCTTTCATTGTTGACTATCTTTGTCAACATTACATAACACTTTATTGGAACTCTCTGCCTGACCATTAGCTTGAGGGTGATAGGGGACTAATTTTTTGTGAATCACCAAAAACTCATTCATTAGTGCTTTTATTACTTCATTGAGGAAGTGTGTTCCCCTATCGCTCACTATCTCTATAGGTAATCCAAAACGGGTAAAGATATTTTTTAGAGAAACTTTGTTGTGGTTTGTGCACATAATTGGATGCATCCACATGGATATGAAATGGTTTATTCCAATTGGGTATCTTCAACATAGGTGCGCTACTTAATCGTTGTTTCAGTTCATTAAATGCTTTTTCACATTCATCTGTCCAAGTGAATTGCATTAATAATCCATATAGTGGCTTAGCAATTATGGCATACATGTGGATAAATCTTCTAGAGTACCCACAATGACCCATAAAGGCTTGTACTTCCTTTGCATTTTTAGGTCTAGGTAACTCTAGGATTACCTTATTCTTATCTTTATCCATGGAAATTCCATTTTTAGATACGATGTGTCCTAGGATCTTTCTTTGTCTTACCATAAAGACGCATTTTTTAGGATTCAGGCATACTCGATATTGTTGAGATTTCCTTCGTAATTCTAGAATGTGTTCACTTCTCTTACCTAAATAGGTGCATAGATCATCTATGTATACTTCCATACTCTTCCTTAAAAATTCCTTGAACACATGACACATCAACCTTTGGAAGGTGGAGGGGCAATTTGTGAGCCAGAATGGCATCACTCTAAAAGCATAAACTCCCCATTCAGTTGCAAAAGCTATTTTATGTTGATCCTCAATAGCGATAGGTACTTGGTTATACCCAGAGAATCCGTCTAGGAAGCTATATAATTCCTTGCTTGCAACTCTTTCCAAGAGATGGTAAGTTTCATGATTGTTAATGGGTAACTATCATGAATAGTAGTTGCATTCACTTTCTTTAAGTTAATACAAACTCTTGATTTTCCTCCTTTGGTACTACCATTAAAGGTAACACCCATTCTATGTGCTCTATCTCATAAATGAATCCGGCTGCTAATAATTTGTCTATCTCTTCTTTAATCTTTGCCAAATAAACATCATTGTAGGTGTATGGGCATTGTTTTGAAGGTTTTGTGTCAAGTGTCATTGGGATTTTATGGGAGCAAATGGATGGATCTACTCCCTTGAGATCTTTGTAGGTCCATGCAAATAGATCCCGGTATTCTCAGATTATTGTTATCAATTCTTCTTCTTCTTCAAGAGATACATCTTTTCCAATATACGTACATCTCTCATCTCCTTCTTCCATGGCCACTAACACTTTCTTAGTTTGTTCTTTATTATCATAAGCTTCTCCTTCTCTGGCTTCCATTTTCGGCATTTGAGTAGCTATCTTCCTCTCTTCTACTTCGTATCTTTTGAAGTGCTCTGTGACTTCAAAAGATCTAGGGATTGTTCTACCTTATCCAATGTTTCCTCATTGTCCAGTCTTGGCTGAGCTACTTCTATCGCTAATACCTTGGGTGTTTCTTCTTCGTTCTCAGCCTGGATTGCTTCTAAATACCATTCCTCCGAATAGAATTTTGGCTCCATCTCTATGCTTTCATACTCCTCCCTCCATTCCTTCTCTAGAGATTCTCCTGCTTCCAACTCTTGAAGGATTACTATGTAAATGTTTACATCATAACCTTCCTCATCTACACACTCATTCATGGTTAACACTTCCTCATTAACACACACATCCAGGGTTGTTAGGATCTCCATCCATCCATGTGGTTCAAATGCTTCCTCTAGGAAAATTTGAGGCATATACATGGGATTATCTATGGGTCGGTAATTCCGATGTCTGATTGGTCGTAACTGAGTTTTGTTCTCCTCTCGCTTTACCTCTTTGCACATCCATAATTGAGCATCTTCATGCATCCATGATTGCTCACTTGATCCTACATTGTGGATTGACAAATCCTCTTTTTTATGTATGGGGTTCCATTGTAGTGGGGCACATCTCTATAGAAAAAGGTATGTAAATTTATTTTTGTGGTTGTCTCTTGGTGTTGTAAATACAATGAGTCTCTTCCCCAATCTTGTACTACTCGGAGTTGCCTCATGAAAGGTCATCCTAATATCATTTCGTAATTATTGGCCTTTCCAAACTACCATATAGCTAGAGTATGTTCGAATTCTACTCCCCAGGTAGTTAGCTTAGTCTTCTCCAATATTCCTAGGGGTCTTTCCATGTGGACATCTGCTAGTTGAAGCTTCATTCATGTTGGTCGTAAGGCTGGTTTTCCCCATTTCTCCCAAATATCTTTGGCAGCTATGCCTACGCCTGCTCCAATGTCTAAGATGGCTTTAGTCATATATCCCTTAAATATGATAGGTAGGCACGTATTTCCTTCATCTCTTTCACTAAATTCTCCAACTTTATCAACTTGGATTTGAATGGTAGATGGACCTTTAGTTTCTCTTTTTTCCTTTGCAGGCTCTTTAGTTTCTATTCTCAATTGTCCAGCTAACCGCTTCCACAATTGTGGTTTGGCTCATAGTAATTTTCCTTGAGGTGGCTGCCTATTGTATGGGTAAGGTTGTTGCATGCCTAAACCTCCTCTTGTACATGGATGTGATGGATGATCTCCACCACACAAGCTGCATCTCCTCAGCATTGGCATTCTCATTGGTGGGTTTTGATAATTTCTCTATCCATGCACTCCTAATTTTTTAACTACCAATTCTGTTAGGTCCTCCACATTACTAGAACTAGTAGTCATGGTACTTTTAGTGTCTTCTTATTTAGTGGAGCTTTGAGTATTTTTGAGGTCATCCGCTAGGTTCTCTTTTAGGTCAATGCATTCTTGGAGGCACTCACTCAATGTTGTTTCACATAAACTAAGGTTCTCAGTGTTCCATTAGTCAATCCATCTAAGAACAGAGATATCATCTTCTACTATGAGGGTCTTTTTGTTATTGGGCATCTATCAACATATTGGTTGAATCTTGGGGCAGCTGTTTTTACTATTTCATTTGGGTTTTGTTTGAAACTATGAATTAAGGATGACAAGTTGTGTTTAATCCCTCGCTTGGTTAATTCCCCAATAAACTCTTGGGAAAACTGCTCAATATTTCCAAAATGATTTGGATCCAAAGGTTGGAACCAAGTTAGGGTTCTTCCTCCTAGAGTTAGTCCAAAGGACTCATATTGCACAAAGAAGTCATCCACTTGTTCTGTTCGCAACACGCTTAAATTCTGCTATATGGTCATAAGGTTCTCTCGTGCCATCATAGTGATTTCTCATGCATTTAGCAACTTGAATTGGTCTTAGCCTTCTAATTGGCTCTAGGGCTCTTAGCATTACAAGAATTGTGGGTCTAATTGGATGGATTCTTGGTTGCACACTGTTGGCACACAAAGCAACAGAGGAATCATGCACAATACGGCAACAAGGCCAGATCATTTTTTCCTTAGATTATGTACAACTCAAGTGATTTTAATCACTACACAAACATTGTAAATTCCGTTTTTGGTAGATTAGACTCCATTTTGTGCAAGCCGAGGAGTCCTCGAGCTTGAGGAGTATTAGAAGTACCATCGTACCAATTTTCATAATTTTTAGACTTCGTTTGAGCCATCAAATAAGCCCTGGAACCTAATTTTTAACTAGGCCGGACACTAGGTCTGGACAGGGCCAAAAGCTAGTCAAAAACTATAAAAAGAGCTAGAGAGCTCATTTTTGAGGTTAGATTGTAATTGAAACGAACTTGTAAGAGCTTGTGAAAGTAATCTAAAGCACTCCATTGATTCTCTCTCTTTGTCTTGCCGTGTGTGCGCGTTTGTGTGTATGTGTGTGCATGCTTGTGTGCTTCTCACTCACGCACTTGTGCCGCCACTTGCTCGAGGTCTTCATACCATCCTCACGTCTTCCCGGATTGACATTAAAGGAGGTGCTACTCATCATTGAGCTACACCAAATTTTGGCGCCGTTGCCGGGGATCGAGCTTTGAGGACGAGCGTGTGATGGTAAGACGTAGAGTTGACGCGTTGGAGTTGTAGGTATTTTCTTCACTCTCATCGATTTTCTTTTACTTTCTTCACCATCATCATCATCACCATCTCCCACGTCCATCTCCATCATCGCGAAAATTTCAGTTTTTTGACTATATCCCCACCTCCACCTCATTTCCCTCATTTCACTTGTGAGAGAGAGCGAAAGAGCGAACTTGCATGTGCTGTTTTTGCATGTTTTCTGAGCTATTTTGCAGGTTTTTTGCTGTACCATCATCCCCAGCAGTGTGCGCAGGTACGACAGGCTCTGCAAAGGTCCCGGGACGACAGCCTCTGTCTATCGCGACAGACAGAAAATCTTAACATTTTGTGAATGCATGTTTATCATTGTAACCTACACCTTGAGGGCACTCTAGATCACTAGAAGTTTTTCAAAAATTTGCATTTTTTCAGTCTATCGCGACAGACACCGTCTATCGCGACAGACACCGTCTATCGCGACAGACAGAAATCCGCGACAGACACCGTCTATCGCGACAGACAGAAACCCGCGACAGATACCGTCTATCGCGACAGACACCGTCTATCGCGACAGACAGAAATCCACGACAGACAGCGTCTATCGCGACAGACACCGTCTATCGCGACAGACAGAAATCCACGACAGACAGCGTCTATCGCGACAGACACCGTCTATCGCGACAGACAGAAATCCGCGACAGACACCGTCTATCGCGACAGACAGAAATCCGCGACAGACACCGTCTATCGCGACAGACAGAAACCCGCGACAGATACCGTCTATCGCGACAGACACCGTCTATCGCGACAGACAGAAATCCACGACAGACAGCGTCTATCGCGACAGACACCGTCTATCGCGACAGACAGAAATCCACGACAGACAGCGTCTATCGCGACAGACACCGTCTATCGCGACAGACAGGAATCCGCGACAGATACCGTCTATCGCGACAGACACCGTCTATCGCGACAGACACCGTCTATCGCGACAGACAGAAATCCGCGACAGATACCGTCTATCGCGACAGACACCGTCTATCGCGACAGACACCGTCTATCGCGACAGACCAAAATTCACGACAGACAGCGTCTATCGCGACAGACACCGTCTATCGCGACAGACAGAAATCCACGATAGACACTGTCTATCGCGACAGACACCGTCTATCGCGACAGACAGCCCCCACGATAGATTGTGTCTATCGCGACAGACACCGTCTATCGCGATAGACAGGCATTTTCGGCAAAAAATTAAGGAGTGAATTTTTGGAAATTTAGGCTAAATTTTGGGCATATTTGCACTTTCATGTACTCATCTACTTACAAAGGCCTTAGAAAATGCATTAAAACCCCCGAAAGGTTCTGTTTGTCTAGTTAACCCCCTAAACCCTGAACGGTCATAACTTTTTCATACGAAATCCATTTTCTGAGCTCTAGGGCTTGTCGGAAAGCTCGTGACATATACTACACGCCCTCAACTGTTTTTTATAAGAATAACGCGTTGATTTTCCGATAGGATATTTGGAAGTTGACACACTGAGGGGTAGGAACACCAAGAGAGCTCTAGAGTAAACTTCTAACAATGCAAAAGGGGGAACAAGGGTCATTAACAAAGTGTCTGAAATAAATTGTCTGTCAATTGAAAGGTCTACTTGGAGCTAATCTTGGGATTGATGCAGGAAGCAATTGAGAGTATCCAAGCAAGGGTGTGGCACACGCTTGAGAATCAACTTCTCAAGCACTAAAGAGCAAAGTTCGGCAAGAAAGGTCGGAATATTCTCAACTCCTCTTCGTCAATTCCTAGCCTAGGCTAAGAGCGATTAGAAGTAGGAGTAAGTCAGGGCGACGATAGGCCATTATCAAGTTGAAGACTACCTAAAAACTCAAGTTCAAGCTAAAAACTTAATCTCTGTACTGTCGACAACATAAAGGAAAGAACCTAACGTGGAACGATCAACCTGAAAGTACGAAGAACATTCAAGTATTCCTGACGACGTAATAGCAGACAAGACTTTAAACACGAGGAATAACTAAAAAGAATCAAGTGACTGGTACCAATTGATCGGCAACGAGGTTGTACTCTGGGCAAAAATTTGGGCCAATCAGTTAGGCATATGAACCTTAGATCAGGACGACACCTAGTAAGAGAGAGACAAAGCCTTAGGTCTTCAGAGGCTAGTGTCAACCACACTGCTAGGTCCTGGGCTCAGCAGTTGAGCCACCACTCGAACTACCCTCGCTCTGAGACCAGTGAGTCAGAGATGTCTCAAGGCATGGACAAACCTACGGGAAGTTCAGGAGTGCCCTACTTGTACAGGGTAGAAGGCCCTTACAAAACACAGTTGGAGTACCTGAGGACCAACCGATTAGGTGCTAGCATCTATGAGGACGGCTTAGGAAGATCTGTGGTCCAGATTAAAAACCCTGATCAATCCATTGGACTAGAACACCCAGCTGTCAAGTTTGAAAATGGTGCATACCTGGACAAAGAAGGAACTATATATGTAGTCACTAGTCATCCTGATAGGACAGATGACTTTGGGAATGTAATCTCAGAAGCGGACTTAGGTGACCTGGAACAAGGGAACATGGGTGCAGAACCTAGAACCCCTCGAGGTAAATCAGTTCTCACTAGGATTATCACGCCTGAATGGGTCCCCCAAGACAACAAGAGCATAGAGTTGCTCCTCAATCGAGAAACTGATGAAGCCTTTTGGAGGTATAAGTCTAATCAACCAACAGACATAGGAAATATCATGATCTATGAGCTTAAGGATCCGGATAGCCCAGGCAGAGTGACCTATTTAGATTATGCTTCAGAACGGATCTTCGTGGTGACAGAAAATGATAGGCATGCCTACACGTGGAAGGGTGAATTTATTTTTCCCCAACCAAGATCAAATGCATCCTATGGTCACCCTGGGGCGGGAACTTCCCAAGCTCATGGTACGCAAAGAGACAGAAGTAGAGATAGACCGGAAGTAAGCTTTGCCAACCCTGTAGGCAGAGAAAGAACGAGAACAGAGACGAATAGGGTAGAACCTCCTGAGATACATAGAGCCCACAGGAACCAAAGAAATGTAGATGGATTCCCTCTGCCAAGACCTAGAGAGCACGCAAGAACTTTGAGACCCACCCAGCTAGTTAAGTCCATGAAGAATTACTTTGACGGCACAGGAGATCCCTATGATCATGTGGCAGAGTTCAAGCAAGTCTTGAGAGCTGAACAAGTGGAAGATCTGTTCACGCAGTACAATGCCTTCGGTCTAACCCTTAGGAACACGGCACTTACATGGTTTCAGCCATTAGATGAGCGTCAGTTCAGGAGCATAGACCAACTCCTAGAGGCATTCATTGTAGAGTTCTCCAAGAGTGGCATAAGACACAACACCTCCTCACTGATCCACAGCTTCAAGCAAACCCCCCAAGAGACTGTCAGATTGGCCGGAAGAAGATTTAGACAATATCTTGAAAGGTGCCCTATTTCGGAGCTACCCACATCTGCTAAACAAGTAGCCTTATTTCTTGATGGATTGCTGAGCCCAAAATTGAGATCCTATGTGTATCTGAAAGACCCTAGGACTATAGAAGAATGTGTACGTATGTGCATTGACATTGAAGATAACCTAGGAGAAGAGCTAGAGTTGTCCAAAATTTACAAAGATTCAGATAGTGCATCTAGTCAATCTTCCACACAAGCCACATCAATTGAAGAACTTGCCGAAAAAGTAGCTCAGAAATTAGGTGTAACTAGCAAACAAATCCCAAGGTTTGCCCCTGTGAAAAGGTGCTATACATGCGGTGGTGACCATATGGCGAACGTCTGTCCCATTATGGCTCAACCCCAAGTAAACCCTAGTAGCCAGTACTGCACCATAGAACGGAGATACACCAATCACACCGCACAAGACTGCCCATACAACAAGCAGGCAGTTAGGCAACCCTATCCGCAACCCTACCAACAAGGCAGATACCAGAACCAAAATCCACCACCACCATATGCTAGACCCCAACAAACCTACCAACCACAGTATCAGGCCCAACAAAGGCCTCAGCCTGTGCTAGCACAACAACCCCCTGCCCCAGCTAATGTGATTCCGGTAAAGTATACTGCTGCAGAAGAGAACCTGAATAGAGCTATAGTCCCTATAACATCCTTGATCTCTGAAAATGACCCAAGTGACCATAGCTTTGATTCTACCCATGTGGATAGCCCCCAGGCTTACTACATGCAGTCCCCAGAACATGGAGAGTCCTACTATGGTGAAGAGCCGAACGAACCTAGTTGGGAGTCAGATTACACGAACGTCATGTATACAAACCCCAATCCTAGGCCTCAATCTAGGCAAGTCAGACCTCCATTCCCAAGAGGGCCGTGCTACAGATGCCAAGGTGATCACCTCATTCGTGATTGTCCCTTACCTCCGCCTACGCAAACCCAGTCGGTGACGATCCAAGGCTTCTGCCAAGATTGCGGAAAAGAGCATCTCTTACGAGATTGCCCAAAGAACCCCAATAGCATGCCAAAAATCACCCCTATCAACGTTGTTGGGTTAGTGGTAGACTCCTCAGGAAGCGTCACTTCCACTGCACCAGTACAGGTAGTCACTAGGGCTCAGGCATTGCAGCAAAACCAAGGGGTAGGCCAGGAAAAGAGCCTAGATGCTAGCGATACTGAGAGCCAAAATAAAAAGAGAACAAGAGCTTGGAAAGATAGCCGCGAACGCATGAAAAGGCAATGGGCAAAGAAGATGAGTGAACTTGAGGAAAGTCTACGAGAAACCAAGGCTAAAATCATAGAGATCACGTCTCAACCGCACTCTCACACATTCCCACCGCTACCATCCCCATCACCCTCCACCCCTCCACCCTCTAAGACAGCCCACGTAACCCACCCACCACCCCAAACAGGATCGGTATTAGCTGATCCCACTCCCGAAGACATAGACATGATGCTTAAAGCATATCAGGCCAGAATCCAAGAAGGGCCAAACGTCACGGATCATGACAAGTGCTATCCTAGAGCTGACCTAGAGATAGAAAGAACCAAACTATGCGCGAAAATGGTCGCATTGGCTCAGACTATGTTTGAAGCTAGTCGCCTTTTCAATTACTCAGGCTCAGCCAAAACGCAATTACACTTGGATGGATTCCTAGAGAAGTTAGAGAGGATAATTGCAAGATCTGACAAGGAAGAAAAAAATCAAGACCAAGAAAAAGCAAGCAAAAACAGGAATCAGTCCCAATCAGAAGTGTATGTGGCCAATGCCCCTAAACCGGACAACTTCCCCTCCGTAGAAAGAATAGAGAGGCCAATAGCACAGCCAGAAAAGGAACCTACCCCTCAAAGAAAGGAAAGGGCAAGAGAACGGGTAAGCCAGCCTCTTCAGGAAGCCCGTGGGCCTCCTCAAGAAGCTTATCTTCCACCCCAAAAGGCAGATGAGCCTCCCTCGAAAGCTCAAGTACCTCCACAGGTTGCCTACATTCCTTCTCAGGGAATGTGTGAGCCTGTTCGGAAAAGTAATAGAATAAGTAATCCTCCCCAAGAAGCTTGTGCTCCAGCCATTTGCGAGAACGAGGAGAGAGTCAACAATAGAATCAGCCCTCCTTCACAGGTTGCTTATGCGCCCAATTCTACGGAGCCAGACACTTCTTCTTCTATGAATCGGTTTGCACCAGACTTCCTACGAGAGATTCAAGAAGACAAATGGGATAACGAAAGCGAGGTCGCCCCTCCTTTTGAACTTGTGGACGATGCACACGACCAATTCCCACAAGACATCCCATCTATTTACGGTGAGCATGAGAGTGTTCAGTCTCACGAGAGATTAGACTTTGAGTCTAATTCCATACAAGAGCTACCCCACTTCACAGGCCCATGGGAAGCAAAGTCCACATGTATGAGAGCACCCACAGTCATGGTAAGGAATGACGACTCAGTCATTCCTAGGAACACAGAGGTAGTGAAGAACACTAATGTGCAGTGTAATCTCAAGTTAGAAGAGCTACTCAAGGTTAGACCTGAATTATGGAAACATGTAGCCAAACAAGTACCAGAGATAGCAAAACCTCGTTCCCAGGTAGGATCCCATAGGACAGTGCCAGAAATTCCCTTGGATAAGATAGGAGATATGTGTGAAGGTGAAGAAGGGAACACCTATCTTCCCATCACCTACCAAGAGTACACCACCAAGGCAATTTTGGACTCAGGTGCAGGAGTTGCAATTGCCACCACCTCCTTATGGAAGCGTTGGGGCAAGCCGGCACTCAGACCGACGAGAATGAAATTGCAAATGGCCGATGGTCACATAGAGAGACCCCTAGGATTGCTAGAAGGAATAACTCTCACCACTTGTGGTGTCGAGTTTGAACATACCTTTGCCATATGTGATTTCAGCAAAAATCATGCCTATGAAATGATTTTAGGAAGACCATTCATGCGACAGTTGCAAGTGGTACAGGATTGGGGGACCAATTCTTTGTACCTGCAGCACTTAGGTGTTACAACCAAAGTCAATCTCAAGGATTATTCCCATAGAGATGTCCCTCCTATCCAATGGAATCCCATCCATAGAGCCAAAGATGATACAGAATCGGTGCATTCCATAGGGTCGGGATCCTCATGGATGCATGAAGATACTCACTTATGGATGTGCAAGGTAGCAGTAGAAGAAGAGAAGAGAGAGAAAGCCAGAGAGGTAGGTGCGAACGAAACTCATAGACCCATTCAAGACCCAGCCTATGCACCTATAGTCTTTCCAGATGAGGAGTTTGAACCCCATGGCTGGGCGGAAATTTTAGCAACAATGGACGTAGCCATCAATGAAGAACAATGGACACCTCACTGTGATGAGGATGGCTATGATATTTCAGTCTTCTCCATAGAGCCAATCATGGGAGAGGCAGTTTTAGAAGAATGCGAACCTAGCCCTGATGCATTTGAGGATGCAAGTGACTCCGATCTAGAGTCAATCATTATGGACCCACCATTTGCATCAGATGAAGAATACTTCCATGAAATAGAATTTCAACCCCAGAGGCATGGAGAGGTTACAAATGATGTAAGACTAGCAACGCATATGACCCCTAAGGAAGAAGGAAAGAAACGAAAGAAGAGAGAAGCCTTACCAGAAGAGGAAGAATCTTTGTTTGAGGTCCCAGAAAATTTTAAGAAGTATGAGATAGATGACAGGAGAGTCATGATAAGAATGCCTAAACGAGAGGCACAATCAGGAGAGGCCTATGATAACAAAGAAACCACCAAGAAAATAGTAGTGGCCCTAGAAGAAGGAGAGGAGAGATGCACGTATATAGGCCATGACCTGACAGAAGAAGAAGAGCACGAATTGATTACCTTGCTAAGAGAATACAGAGATGTATTCGCTTGGAGTTACAAGGATTTGAAAGGGGTTGACCCGGACATATGCTCGCACACCATCCCCATGACTTCAGACGCCAAACCCTCTAAGCAAAAGCCTTATACATATAACGATAGTTACGCTGCTAAGATCAAGGAAGAGATAGATAGACTGGTCGAAGCTGGATTTATCTACGAAATTGAGCACACCGAATGGGTATCCCCCATCGTAGTGGTGCCCAAGAAGAATGGCAAGCTGCGTGTGTGCATTAACTTGAAAAAGGTTAATGCCGCCACAATTCGAGATAACTATCCGCTTCCCATAACAGAGCATCTCTTAGAAAGAGTGGCAGGCAAGGAAGTGTACAGTTTCCTTGATGGATTCTCGGGCTACAATCAAGTAGCCATAGCTCCAGAGGATCAGCATAAGACAGCCTTTGCCACAGAATGGGGCATTTTTGCTTTTAGAGTAATGCCATTTGGGCTTACCAATGCACCAGCCACCTTCCAGAGGCTGATGTGCCATGTGTTTAAGGAGTTCCTGAGGAAGAGTTTAGAAGTCTATGTTGATGATCTTTGTGCTCATTCCAACATTAGACAAACTCATATTCCTGAACTCAGACAAATCTTTGACAAATGTAGAGAATACCAAGTCTGCCTGAACCCAGAAAAGTGCGTTTTCATGGTCAGGCAAGGCAAGATTCTAGGACACATAGTGTCAAAGAATGGCATATCTACCGATGAAGAAAAAGTGAGAGCCATAGCAGAGCTACCTAGGCCAAAGAATGTCAAGGAAGTGCAAGCTTTCATGGGGCATTGTGGTTATTATCGACGATTTATACACATGTATGCTGTCATTGCAAAGCCCATGTACGGACTTCTGACAAACTTTGAGTGGACGGATGAATGTGAGAATTCCTTCCAAGAGCTTAAACGAAGATTGTGTTCAGCACCAATCTTGACCACACCAGATTGGAATAAGCCATTCCATGTTCACGTGGATGCATCCAATTATGCTATTGGATGTGTGCTCGCACAACCTACTGGTGAAGGTAATATGGATCTTCCAATTGCCTATGCCAGTAGACAATTGAATGCGGCTGAACGAAATTATACCACTACTGAACGAGAAGGATTAGGCATGGTATATGCAGTTAAAAAGTTTAGACATTATTTGCTTGCAAATAAGTTTAAATTTTTTACAGACCATCAGGCATTGTTGTACTTAGTAAACAAGCCATGCAATACGGGAAGATTAGTAAGATGGTTTCTCCTGCTAATGGAATATGATTTTGAGGTTGTGGTAAGAAAAGGTAGAACCCACTTGAGAGCAGATCATCTCTCTAGGCTCACATCGGGAGAAGCCCCACAAGGAGTGTCAGATGACCTTCCTGATGCTTACTTGTTTAATTTGGAAGTGGTGCCGCAGTGGGCCAAGCCAATAGTACCAGTATTGACATACGGGCCTAATCATCCAGTGGTGAACACACGGAATAGAGAGATCGTAAAAGCCCAAAAGTACCATATCATGGCAGGAAGCATGTACAAGCACACAGATCAAGGGATCTTGGCTTGTTGCGTAGAAGAAGATGAGTACGCTAAATGGTTGCAATTAGCACATGTAGGTGCGTTAGAGCAACACCATTCAAAGCAAAGAACTTTGCAGACTCTAAAGAGATTCGGAGTGCATTGGCCAACTATGGAAGCTGATGTCCAAAAGTTGTGCAAGGAATGCCCAATCTGTTGCACTAAACCACCAGTGGAACATGCCACTCTTTATCAAGTATCCATTGTGCCAGATTGGAGCGAACCACTAGTATCATTCCTGAGGACAAACACATTCCCTCCAGACATGACTCTGGCTAGGAAAAGGAGTTTAGAACAAGAAGCCTTGGATTACTCACTCATTGGTGATAATCTATACAAACGCGGTAAGGATGGTTACCTGAGACTGTGTGTCCATGAAAGTGAATATCTCAAGATCTTGGAAACTGCTCACCAAGGGGTAGCAGGAGGACACTTTGGACCAGATCGGGTGATCAAGGCAATAATGTTTGCGGGCTTCTGGTGGCCTACCCTTCACATGGATGCACATACCTATGTGAAACGGTGTGATGTCTGTCAAAGGACTCAGTATCCTATACGCAAAGATGAGATGCCACTGAAACCTATGATGGGTGGACGTGCATTCTCTAAGTGGGGAATAGACTTCGTAGGTCCTATTAATCCCCCAGCTAAGGGTTCTCATGCGGAATACATCATTGTGGCAACAGATTATCTCACCAAGTGGGTAGAGGTAAAAGCTACAACCAAGAACGATGCTCAAACAACTGCCAAATTCTTGTTTGAGAATGTATTCACACGATACGGGCTACCTATAGAGCTTGTAAGTGATAGAGGCACTCATTTCTTGAACGAAGTGATTGAAAATCTACTCCAAGAATTCTTGGTAATACACAAGAAGTCTGCCCCTTATCACCCTCAAGCTAATGGACAAGCTGAGAGCACTAATAAGATTTTATGCAATGTACTGACGAAATTAGTGAACACTAAACGCTCTGATTGGGACAAACAGCTACACCATGCTGTTTGGGCATACCGAGTTGCCTACAAAACGGTACTCCAAGCCACCCCCTTTCAGATGGTATTCGGTCAAAATGCTGTGCTACCCTTGGACTTCCTGATCCCTACATTGAGAGTAGCACAAGAGCACGAATGGACAGGTCATGAGCTCTCCTCTAGGATCTTTGACCTTGAACGATTAGGAGAAACAAGACTGAGAGCCGCTGCAGGGATATATGCAGCCAAGAAGAGACAGAAGGCATACTTTGATGCCCACGTGAAGGATAAAGGCTTGAAAGCTGGAGATCTAGTCTTAGTCTATACACTAAAACAACACGCGAGGAAGCTAGAAAAGAGAGGCTACGGACCTATGATCATCAATAGGATCTCCACGAGCGGAGCAGTACAATTGGCCACATTAGAGGGTGATGTTCTCCCAAATTATATTAGCGGTTGCAGAGTCAAGTTGTATCAGGAACCCCTCACGGAGGAAATGCTCAGCCGACTCAACACTGCTAAGAAACGCAAAGAGGAAGAAAAGCGAGTTCGAGAAGAAGCTCAAGCTGAAGCTTTAGAACGCATCAGAAGGATGAAATTACGAAGGCAAGGTAGAGATCAGCCTGGAGCGAATGACTATGCAGACCAAGGATTTCCTATGGCCATGTGTGAAGTCGCAGGAACAAGCTCGCATAGGATAATTGATAGACGTCCTTTCGTAACCTTAGATATAGGACAAGGAAAGAGTGCAAGGACCGTAAGAGCCTTGATTGACTCAGGTGCAGCCACTAGTGCTGTTAAATTGTCTTACTGCCAAGAATTACAATTGACTGTCAATCCTGTAAAAGCATATCTTATAGGATTGGGAGGAGTGGAAACCCCTTGCATGGGCGAGGCGGAACTTCCCCTTTACATTCATGATGAGGCAATGACAGTTAAAGTACTGGTGTGTCAAGATGAGGATCTCACTGAACCTCTAGTCTTGGGTCAGGATTGGATCTATGACCAAGCAGTCAATCTAAACCTAAGAAGTGGACTTCTCCAGGTTTGGGTCAATCATAGTCGAGTTACAGTAGAATTAGACAATGGAGCACTCAAGGAACTAGGAAAGGCACAGACTCCTGGTCCTTCCAGGGGTACACATGAAGATGACCATGCTGTTCTTGTTCAAAACCCTGTGTTGCAGAGGAATGACATTTGCAAAAAAGGAGTCAGGGATGCAACGGAACTCCCTTCTTTTCCAAAGGTCAGAAGGAGGCAGCAACCAAAGGCGGATCACAGGCAGAAGAAGCCGAGTACTACCTATGTCCGAGATCAAAAGTACCTGCGCAGCAGAATGCCCCAGAAACTCAACCAGATGTGGGCGCGGAAAGGCGAACGACCGGTTGCACCACCGTCAACCACACGGGCAAAGCCTCTTATTAGTAACCAGCAACACGACGCTAATAAGAAGTCTTTCAGAAATTCTTCTGCTAAAGTAAAATCTATTTGGGTGCCCAAGAAGTCGATGAAGGCAAGCCCACAATCTAGACAAATTTGGGTTCCTAAGGCTTGCTTGCGGGCACAAGTAGTTAAGCCGAGGCCGCAACCTATGCAGCATAACCCATCTACGAGTACCACCAGAATTCCCTCGTGCTCAACACTTAGGAACACACAAAGACCCATGAGCATGCATGTAATCACTTATAAGTGGGTCCCTAAAAGGCCCCATCCCCAAACAGCGACACCGACACAGCTCTCTGGAGTCTCTACGAAACCGAAAGCAAAGCCCATCCACTGCATTTGGCAGTCTAAGATCTGTAATAAACCCCCCGACCCCGATTTGTAAATTCACCCCACTTACTAACGGCATTAGTCTCCTAGGAATACACAAACGTTAACTACACTCACTGTCTTCGTGCACTTACTAACCACTAACTCACCATATACCTCATGTTAATGTTGTAACGGGGACAGCAACGGATTTAGTCTGTCCATTACGATGTTAACACATGCTTCTATATTCTCACAGAATCAGAAGGCAAGCAGTAAAATGGCAGAAGCGACAGGTTCGGGCTCACAAGTAGGGATACTTACTGCAGGAATTGATGTGGATAGCCTACCTGTGGACGTGCCCCCGACTGAACGACCAGTGGAGATGCAACACCTTCAGCAACTCCCGGTGTCAGACCCACCTACAGGAATCACGGAAAGAGTCCATGCCAACTCTCATTGGTTCAATGGCATGCCCGGTCCATTAGGAGAGGCTAAGTATATCTGGGAGTCTAAATGCGAGTATGACAGATCATGGGTGCGTTTCCAATTTTTCTCCAAGGAGTTCGAGACTTTACAGAACACCGAAGACCTCCAGATCATATGGCAACGAGCAGGGTTGGCGGAATATTTTGAAGCCCCACTACCTAAACCCGACCTCCTCCGATGTTACTATCTGGTCTCTACATTACAAGTTCATGAAGATAAGGACCA
Source organism: Ceratopteris richardii (assembly GCA_020310875.1). NCBI lineage: Eukaryota > Viridiplantae > Streptophyta > Polypodiopsida > Polypodiales > Pteridaceae > Ceratopteris > Ceratopteris richardii. The sequence goes on along the minus strand of CM035426.1, from coordinate 135,326,575 downwards.
ACCCGGATCATTTGTTCTCCCCTCATTGCTGGGCAACAACGAGTTGAAGAGGTTTGAACTTACTGTGGAGCTAGTGAGTGATGCTTTAAAGATGCATGGCACGCATGTACCCTCAGAAAAGGATGCTCTCGTTCCCAACAACATGAAGGACAGGAAGGTAGTGAAGCTGAAAGACATGGCAGCCCTCACCCCAAATGTGTCCATCCCTCTCCGCATGTGCATGCAACATTTCGCCTTCCCCGGTCAAGACCGATTCACGCAACCACACAAGAAGATCTGGTTTGCTCTCTACTTGGCGGAAGCAGGTGCGCTACCTATTAAGCTACCAGTGTGGATTATAGATCAGTTGTATGAAGCGAACAAACGGGCTTCTAGGAAATTAGTGGTGAACGGATGCTGTGCACTCACACGCATCATTTACCGATGCTTGGCATATGATGTCCCCATTGAGCGTGCCTTAACTTGGGCACAATTACAAATGTTTAAAAGGCTCAAGACATCCACACATCAGTCCAAGCGCATGAGGGGCGCGATTCCGTGTGTCCAGACAAGGGAAGTCCTAACTACTCCTGAGGCATCACCATTAAGAGAGGGCACTGTACCACCTTTTACCATTAGGATACCCAGGTCGGAATCTGACACTACGACACAACCCACCCCATCGGCTCCTCCGGTTACACCTGAATTCGAGTTTGCTGCCACTGGAGAGGCTGAAGGACTGGACCCCCAGGATTTCGAAGCATTCCTACAAAGCACACAATTCTCTGACGTGGAGTTTTATTCAGAGGCAGAGGAGCAGGGCACATCCTCGCGGAGAAGAAGAAAGTCTACAGACGGTAGACATGTCCATTGGAGTGACGCTCAGCAAAGTCAACAACACGGACAACCGGAAGAAGAAGAAGCATATGAAGAAGAGACCACTGAAGCCCCAGCATATACAGCAGAACTCCGAAGGCTGTATCAGATTATGGAAAGAGTGCGATCGCAGCAGTTACTCACTGAACAGAGCAGCAGAGTACTTATGACTCAGTTGTTGGAAGAAGCGGGAGTTGACTCAGAGTACAGGGAAGGTCTCTTATTGATGGCAGAAACATATGGAGTTGTAGAAGCTGTGCGCACTGCCATTCAGAGGCCTTCAGTTCAATATGACCCACGAAGGTTCCAGACACGGCCTCGCTCAGGTAAAAATATCCAAATTCCCGTTACAGTTGCAGAGGAGCCAACTACTACACCAACCTCCCAAACAGCTAGTCAACAGCACCCCGCCACCCATGAGGAGTCCACCGAACCACTACCACCTACTCCCCCACCATCGCCTCCGAGAACAGAGACAGTGGAAATCCCATCGACCACTCAACCCACTGACCCAACCTTCATCTTTCGTACTCCCATCTCTAGTGCCACCCTATTCTCTACCACTGATAACCCGACCTTTGAAGCAAACCCCATCACTACACAACCCACCGAAACCCTTCCCGAGCCTGCCCTAGGACAACCATCCCCAATGCCTTCAGCCACGGGTCATCCTGACCCCAGATCCACATTCATGGGTTTCCCTACTACCATGCCACCCTTTCCACCCTCCTCAAATTTACGACCCCAACCCCCGATATCCCTCTCTCCATTTCTACAATCCCTCCAGGACATCTTTGCTAGGGCTTTTCAACCAGGCCCTCAACCATTCCCTGTCTTTTCAGCTCCCCACCCCACTTCATACCTATTCACCACTTCCACACACACACCACCTACCATACCAGTGTATATGGCAGGCCCCACACTAACACCCACTCCTGAAGGAATGGACATTTCACCACCCACGGCCCCACCACCCACGGGTTCACCTCCTCCCATTCCCTCTCCACCAATTACACCCACACACACAACTTTCGTAGACACATCATTCACTATCTCCCTTCCCCAATTCCCTTCCCATGCATCTTCCACGGTAAACACCCCCCACTCATCTATAGGTAATGCATTGGACACCATGTTGGCTTGTATATCAAATTTAAGAACAGATTACATTCAGCTTCAGCAACAAAACGCACGCCTGCAAGAGCACTCAGCGACACTACAGCTCCGCCTTGCGGTACTAGAAGAGGAGAATGCTCGCCTCCACACACAGTTCCAAACCCTCCAAGACGCCCATAATATATTGGAAGTACAGCTACAGAACGTAGATCAGGAAGCAGTGCAGGTGGTAGAAAGTCACCTACGGACACAACTGGAACGCAAATCAAAACTTCAGCGAAATATGGCGCTACTGAAACGCCATCTTGCGGCTGCTCAGGAAGAGAACAGACGTCTGCAAATACAAAATCAAGAGAACCTGGAGGCAGCTATTGAGAGCACACCGGGGGCACCCATCAGCCCATCCAAGTTTCAAGCAGTGACCCCCGATAATATCAAGATTATATTGGAAGATTATGCCATGCTACTCGAAGCACATGATAAGCTATCGGAGGAGCTAGGACAACTGAAGCAGGAACACCAACAAGGCCCAACAGCTGCCCCTCCAACCACCCCCTCTGCAGCTTCGCTTCCCTCCGACGCAGAGGCCATAAAAGATCTCCAGCAACAGGTAACTGAATTGCAGACACGCCTACTACAATATGAGAGGCCATCTTCCCCTCCGGAGGCTCCCACGGACGAAGAAGTTGTGCAAATTCCTGTGGAACAAACGTTTGATGAAGAATATGATCCGCAACCATTCCCAGGAGGCCAACAAACAGAAGAAGCGCAGGACACGTTCGAGGCACCACGGCCGCCATGGTTACGACAAGTGGAGGAAATAGGGACCTCGCATGAAGAGCGCACCGTAGTGCAAAATCAGGCTATGAGGGTCATAGAAGAGACTGTTTTACAATCAGATTACTTCAAGAACTTGTCATCGAGACGCCTGATTCTCTCATCGGAACTTCAGTACAGGCCATATTATATTATCTTGGCTGATTATAATGCAGAAATACAAAGAGTCACGGGTCAGATTCCTACTTTTGCGACCCAATTTCAACCCGAAGACCTTCCTCCAGAGGTGCGAAAAGGCAAGATTCGTCAACCGACATGGCGGCAGAAACTTTTAGAGACTTATCCAGAAATGCTACGCACATGGAACAACGCGCCACTGCACCTCCTGTACAACCCATGCTACGGTCCAGTTCCCCGCCGCAGGTCGTGGAAGGCATTTAATATCAAGGTACAGAACAATGCGCAATGCAAGGAATGGCTGAACTACCCGTACATCGCGCCACCACAAGGACCACCATCGGTAGCATATATGATGGGAACCATTCGCCACTGGATGCCGCGCTTGAAGCCCATGCCAGATGTAGCAGCGCAAATGATGCTTAAAATCTTAGATATGATGCAAGTAGTGCTGAAGACCTTTAGAAATGCAGCCGCGCCACAGGTACGTCTTCCGGGGTTTAGCAATGGAAATTACGACTTGGTGTATGACATGAGCACCACCCCCAGTATCCGTGTGGCTTACGCTTGGCATGCACGAATCAAGTACCTCCCCGCCTGCTACAAACAGACCTTCGAAGAAATGTTCAGATCAGGTTTCTGGGAGTACCACTCGGAGATTTTCGCACCAAAGCCGACACATCTACTTCAACTGTTTGCTTGTGAACAAGCAATGTATTCAGAGTACTACACCACCCCGCAACCAGAAACCCCCGGTGCAATAAATTGGGAGGCATTGGAAGCCGATCTAGCCAGAGGCTTAAGGATAGGAGAACATGAACTGGCCACCAATGTCATCCAATATTACATCGACCACCCGCGCGAACAAAGGTCTGTCAGGGGCGACAGACGCTAGGAAGGGGGGAGTGTTGGCACACAAAGCAACAGAGGAATCATGCACAATACGGCAACAAGGCCAGATCATTTTTTCCTTAGATTATGTACAACTCAAGTGATTTTAATCACTACACAAACATTGTAAATTCCGTTTTTGGTAGATTAGACTCCATTTTGTGCAAGCCGAGGAGTCCTCGAGCTTGAGGAGTATTAGAAGTACCATCGTACCAATTTTCATAATTTTTAGACTTCGTTTGAGCCATCAAATAAGCCCTGGAACCTAATTTTTAACTAGGCCGGACACTAGGTCTGGACAGGGCCAAAAGCTAGTCAAAAACTATAAAAAGAGCTAGAGAGCTCATTTTTGAGGTTAGATTGTAATTGAAACGAACTTGTAAGAGCTTGTGAAAGTAATCTAAAGCACTCCATTGATTCTCTCTCTTTGTCTTGCCGTGTGTGCGCGTTTGTGTGTATGTGTGTGCATGCTTGTGTGCTTCTCACTCACGCACTTGTGCCGCCACTTGCTCGAGGTCTTCATACCATCCTCACGTCTTCCCGGATTGACATTAAAGGAGGTGCTACTCATCATTGAGCTACACACACCTAGTTGTGGCCTTGGTCTATCGGGTGGTCTATTCATGTTTCCTATCCCTGGGTTGTTTTGGTTGTGTGAATGTATTCCTGGCTTAGTGAATTGCACATGTGTTTGGGTGGGTATGCTTCATTGAGCCATTTGTCCTAACATTGTATTCTTTGTTCCTTAGTGGGATCCAAAAGGATTGTGCGACGTAGTTGCTTGCTCTTGAGGAGGGAATAGAGGCAACCCCATGTATTTCAATTGAGACCTATCAACTTCATCTACTGGCCAATACCTTCTTTGGCTTTGGTCTAGGTATATGACTCTAGACTCATCTTCTAGATCCTTCAGCTCATAGATAGTCACTAGGCTTACTTCTACTCCTCGTGTGGGTGAATTGGTTTGTAAAAGTAGGTTTGACCCATGGATCAGATATACTTCCAACAGATAGTCATCTTGAGGTATCAAATCCCCTCTCAAGACTTGCTCCTTGGGGTGGTTATCGCATCTTCCTGATTAAGTCTTCCTGAAGTTCCTTGTCCTTCTACTTCCCCTCTCTCATTGATCTGATCCGGTTGTTGAGTTACTACATAGATCTGACCTAACTTGTCCATGTAAACTCCTCCTTCATACTTGACTGGGGGTCTTGGAACTTTGTTGAATATGTAGAGTTTACCATTCTTGCTACCGACCTATTTATGCCATCAAGGTAGGTATTCCCTATCGGTTGGTGGATATATACTACAGAGAGGTCTGATACTCTCCCTCTATCATAGACATAAAGTTCTCTCTGGGAACTGAACCATGCATGTCCTCTAAGGCCATGGGTAGTTCCCCTTTCGAGTCACTGGATGTGTCTGAGTAGATTGAGTGATGGCTTGCTTAGGCTACACTTCCTACCGATGAGATGACACTTCTCCGACTACTTAGCACCCATCCTGATCTTAAGTTCATTCACCTCTTGGGTCTGTATCTTCTCTCTTCTTTACCTTAATTATATCTTAAATCACTCAGAGTTTACCTTCAATCTTTCTGGGTTGCCTTGGATGATACCAGTGATGGACGACACGATATTGGAAAACACGATACGATATCGCTCTAGGAAATACCTTACTAATGATACGATAGTGCACTAATGATACAATACTAATAGCACACCAGGATATGATACCAATGATGGGCACGATATGATACTACTGAGCAAGATGATATGAAACTAGATTTTCTCTCGATACGACACCTCTGTTGGGTCACAATATGATACCAACCTCATGATATGATACTAGTAGTTAAACAATATGATACCACTATGAGAACGATACAATACCATTATGGTAAATGATACGATACCATTATGGTAAATGATACGATACCTTGACCTAGACGATACGATACTAAGAGAAGAATGATATGATATCGGGTGGACCACGATACGATACCACCAAAGGATCACGATCGCAATACCAACAATTGGCGCTACATGATACCTTAATGGTATCGCGATACCTCAAGGTGGTATTCACGATACGATACTAGGGAATATTGGTATCACGATACCAAAACTCAACCAATCACGATACTACAGCCAAAAGTAATCAAAACTAAAAAAAAATTTGTGCAAAGTGTGTGTCTTTCTCTCCTCCTCCATTCTAGTTCATTGTGCCACTCAAAAACTCCCTCAAAACCTTTTGTCCTACCACGCGATACTGCATGTGTGTTCAGTCATGTATGTGAGTGTTCTTTAGATTTTTTGAGGTTATTGAGTTGAAGAACTCATCTTCAAGAGTATCTTGCCTAAGCTTTGTGCTCATAATGTCAGTTATGCACTCACTCGCCACCACATGACTCTCGCAATACCAATCACTACTGTCCACGATACTTGCTCAAGACAAGTGATTGAGAAATGACTATTTTTTTGGATTTTATGGCCTTGGTTACCCAAGTGCCTGAAATGAGCTAAACTAGAAAAGTTTTTGTTCTCAAGGTGTCCTACGTCTCCTATCCTTACTCTTCTCTCTTCCCTAAACCCTAGCTCTTTTCGCACTCCCTCACTCCTAAACCTAAACCTAAGAACTCATTACACACACTCCAAAAGTGTGAAGTAACAAGTGATGAAATACTTGAGGACTTGCCACTGAATGAATTCACGTCTACAAGTACGATTCATTCACTCCATAGCTATAACCATCACGAAGGCACCTTGGTTGGGCTAATCCCTAGCAACAGTGCCAAAAACATATGTACCTAAGTCGTGAAGTCTTAGGGACTTGTGTCGATGAGACTATACCTCAATCGCCCCACAAGTGCATATAGTGGTGGACTAATATACATTTAATTATCAATCTGAAGAATTAGACGTACCAAGTGTACGAAGACATGTGCACACATGATTGTAAGTGAAGTATCAATGCTCCAATGTATGTGACTTGTCTCAACTACCTCTCCAACTCACTAATTCTCTCGATATGCACGTCACGATACCATTTACAACATTAAGAACAAATTTGAACTTTTCTCTCATCTCCGAACTCCAAATATGTTCAATAGTGGAGTTGTTTCAGGTTCTCGATGAGACACATCTAATGCTAGCATTTTCAATCGATTTTGACAAATCTACTTCGAGTTATGAACAAAATAGTGAATAGTGGGAAACACTAACACCTACTCCACAACTCCTCATGGCACACACACGCATTATAGTAGCTCAAAAGTGACAGGAAGGGGTAGACAACATTCCTACATGCATATTTCAAGCATTGCACACACATAAAAGCTCTTGGAGAAGATGATAATCAACAAGCAAGAGACAAATTCGAAATTTTGCTTCAATTCTCATAATGGCAAAAAGTCTTTTTACAAGAGTCACCAAGTGACTTACAAACATGTGCCCTAAAATTGGTTCTTTCACACAAGAGACCGGCACTTTTATTAAAGAAACACTAACTTCCTACTATGTTACAAGGATTATATTACAATGACTAGGGTTTATGCATCTAGAGGACTCCTCTAGTGCATTTACATTGGCTTCAAGGGATATTCATAGGAATTTGAAGAAAAAAAATTGTGCCCATAATTTGAAAATTTTTGGGGCTCCTCTTTTGTGCTTCTTTACTCTGCAACACTAGTGAACAATTAAACTTCTAATCCACCTTCCTATAGGAATTGCCTCACTTCACACTCACATGCCCATGGGAGTCTAAGTCTATTCAAATAAGAGATCCTACTATTATGATAAGAAATGAGGATTCAATCATACCTAGGAACACAGATATGATAAAGAATACTAAGGTAAACTGCCACCTCACCTTAAAGGAGATATTGAAAGCGAAACCTGAAATGTGGAAGCATGTAGCAAATCAAATGCTAGAAGTAACTAAACCACCCTCTCAAGTAGGAATGCAAAAGACAATCCCAAAGATACCTATGGACAAGACAGGAGATGTGAGTGAAGGAGAGGAAGGAAATACCTATGTCCTTATTACATATCAGGGCTATACCACTAAAGTGATCTTGGACTCAAGTGAAGGAGTTGTCATTGCAACCACCTCCTTATGGAAGCATTGGGGCAAGCTAGCACTCATGCCAATGAGGATGAAATCACAAATGGCAGATGGACACATTGATAAGCCTCTATGATTGTTAGAAGGGATAACTCTCACCACTTGTGGTGTGGAGTTTGAACACACATTTGCCATATGCGATTTTAGCAAGAACCATGTCTATGAGATGATTTTAGGTAGGCCCTTTGTGCGACAGCTGCAGATAGTGCAAGATTGGGGAGCACTATCAATCTCCTTACAATGGAATCCCATCCATAGAGCATTAGATGTACCCCCCTTACAATGGAACCCCATCCATACAGCATTAGATGACATGGTGTTAGTGCACTGCATTGGATCAAAATCCTCTTTGATGCATGAAGACACACACTTATGGATGTGTATAGTCATAGTAGAGGAAGAGAAAAGAATTACCACTAGAGATGTAGGTGCTCAGGAGAACCCTAGATCAATTCAAGATTCAGCCTATGCACCAATGACTTCTCAAATGAAGAATTTGAACCCCATAGTTGGGCCAAAATTCTAGCCACCATGGACATAGCCATCAGTGAGGAACAGTGAACTCCCCATTGCGATGAGGATGGCTATGATATTTCAATCTTCATGATAGAATCGATTATATATGATTTGATCATTAAAGAATGTGCACCTAGTATGAGTGAACCCAAGGAAGAGGATGGGGTATTTTTGCATTTTTTGTGATGCCTTTTGGGCTCACCAATTCTCCTGCTACATTTCAAAGGCTAATGTGTCATATGTTCATGGGGTTCTTGTGAAAGAACTTACCGGCCTATGTTGATGATTTATGTGCTCATTCCAACATAATGCGGGCACATATTCTCCTCAATAATCTTTATATATCAGGAGGTAGAAACATTATTCATAGGTAATATGCCCATCAACAAGATTCTTACCAGTTTGACATTGTTGAGATTGGATATGTGGTTGTGCAATTCATTGATGTTCAAAATTCACTATGCATAATGTATGCCATGTACCTCAATTATCATCCAATTTGATGTCAATTGGTCAAGTTGATGACCTTGGTTACAAAGTGGTTTTCTATTCTCAGTCCTTTCACATATCAAAGGGCAAAGGAAGCATATTTATTTCAAAAGGAAGCAAAGTTGGATCACTTTATCCTTTATTTGTATCACAGAAAGAACACTTGTTAGCTATTATTGAACAACATGTGGCTTGTACTTGGCATGGATGTTTGGGCCACATATCTCATAGTGGAATGGAAAATCTTTCTTGTTCTACCTACATACTTGTGTTATCTTTCTCTAATTTTTCATTTTGTGAGCATTTTCAATGTGGAAAGCAAACTACGAGTGTGCATAAGATGCACATTGACTCTTCAATTCAGCTTATAGACCTCATTCATACAAATATGTGTGGTCCTATGCCCAGAAGTTCATTAGGTGGTTCTCTTTACTTTATCACTTTCATAGATTATGCGACTAGACAAGTCTGGATATATCCTATCAAATCAAAGGATGAGGTATTCCTTACTTTCAAAAAATGGCTTGATTCAGCTGAGACCAGAAGAGGAACTAAGCTCAAGGGTTTAAATTTAGATAATGGAGTGTAAAACTCACATGAAATCAACCTTTTCTATCAGTCAAGAGGAATTCTTAGAGAATTTACAACTCCTTATACTACAAAAAGATGTAGCTAACAGGATGAGTATAACTATTCATGATAGATTAATTTCTATGTTGCATTATGCAAATCTTTCACAAGGCTTTTGGGTAGAAGCAGTGCTCACTTCAATTCATGTGATTAACCTTTCACTTGGTTTTGCCAAAGTTCTAAAAAAGACACAAGAGTTATGAATAGGGAAGCCACCACATTATCATCATTTTAGAGTTTTTGGTTGTGAATTGTATGTTTATATACCCAAGAATCTTAGAAAAAAGACTAGGCCATAAGTAAAAGAAATGCATTTTCTTGGATATGGGCGAGGTGACAAATTTGGATATTGCTTATAGGATCTTAAAACATGTTTAGTGATCAAAAGTAGTGATATCATTTTCAATGATTCTAAGATGCATAAACAACCAAGGGGGGTTGAGTTGAGAAGAGTGTGTTTAAGGATACTAGTCCACAAGTTAGCATGCATACTAATGCTACACATAGGGATGTTCAAGAGAATTTCCAGTCAGATTAGTATGTAAATGTTCCTATTCAGCAACCATTGAGACATTCTATAAGTGTCTGACATCCATTTGATAGATATGGTCCAAGTTTGGATTTTGATATGCTAACATATGTTGGTGAAACTTCTTGCTATAAAGAGGCTATGCAAGCAAAGGATCATGTCAAGTGGGAGCATGACATGAAGAGTGAATTGGATTCTATTCACAAGAATGATATTGCTACCTTTGCCAAAGGGCAAGAAATCTCTACCATGTAAATGGGTATATAAGATGAAATACACATCAGATAGTGTTTCTCCAAAGTATAAAGCATGATAGGTTGCAAAAGGTTTTAAGCAACAATGTGGTGTTGATTTAGAGAAAATATTCTCTCCAGAATTCAACATGACCACAATGTGCATGTTGCTTGGATTTGTTGTAATGGACGACTTAGATATAGTCTAAATGGATATGAAAATTGCTTTCTTGCATGGAGATCTTATAGATGAGTTCTATATGGAACAACTAGAGGGTTATGTAGTTCTTGACAAAGAGAGTCTAGTTTTCAAGTTAAGGAAGAGTTTATTTGGACTTAAACAATCCCCTAGACAATAGTACCAAAAGTTTTATGCTTTTATGAAGTCTGAAGATTATCCTAGAAGCAATGAGGATCATTTTCTCTACACAAAGAGATGCTCAAATGGCATCTTGATATGGTTGATACTTTATGTTGATGATATGTTGATTGTTGGGAATCCCTCTAATGACTTGTCATCGCTCAAAAAGAAGTTAAGTGAGATATTTGATATGAAAGATTTGAGGGATGCCAAACATATTCTCGCCATGCACATTACTTGTGATAGGAGTAAAAGATGCATATGCTTGTCTCAAAGTGAGTACATATCCAAAGTACTTCATAGGTTCAATATGAAGGGGAAAAGTATTGAGTACACCTTTACCTACATATGTGAAATTGATCAAGGATGATTTCCCCAAATCGCATGAGGAAAAGGAATTAATGATGAAAATTCCTTATCATTTCAATGTTGCTATTCTCATGTATCTTGTGGTATCTATGAGACCGAACATTGCATTTGTAGTGGGACTTGTGAGTAGATATATGTCCGATCCTAGCGATAAGAATTGGGAAGCAGTCGAGATGATTTTGAGATATTTGAGTGGCACTAAGGAAAAGTTTCTATGCTTGGGTATAGGAGATGCATCCATTATTTGTTACATATATTCTGATTATGTTGGTTGTGTACACAATCAAAATTCTACATCAGGGTGCATTTTTCACTTTGTTGGAGGTGCTATCTCTTGGAGCTCTCATCTTCAAGAATGTACAACCATTTCCACTAGAAGCAAAGTATGTTGCAACAAGTGAGGCATGTAAGGAAGCATTGTGGCTTTCTCATCTTGCTTGTGATATGGGTCTCCATTAGCATGTACCTCATTTGCTTAGTGATATTCAGAGTGCCATTGCTTTGGCTAAGAATCTAGTCTATCATGCAAAGACAAAGCACATTGAGATAAGGTGTCACTTCATTATAGACTGCTTAGCCATTGAGCACATTATTCTTGAGAAAATTCATACTCAAAATAATGTTGCAAATGCTTTGACTAAAGCTCTACCAGAGGATAGCTTTTGAAACTATTGTCAATCGATGAGGGTTACTTGATTCATGGCCTTGCATGGTTACTTGTACACTGTGTATCATGCCCATCAGATGGGATTTATAGTTGGTATACTTACACTCAAGTATTCTTTATCATTCTTTATTTTTTCATCCCATAGTCACTTTGGCCATATTGGCCTTTAGTGGAAGATTTTTACTATTAATGTCCGTGTGAAAGGCCAAATATCCATCGAACACTTTTGTATATGCTCTTTAATAAAACATATAGCAGTTTGTTCAGCCATAGTCTTGAGGTTTGATGACATTTGTAAAACCTAGGAAATATGTATTCATGCTTCTATGTGCTATGTACTTCTATGTATTCAACAAGTTTGTGTAGAGCATCATGCTTGTCATTCGGAGCTCAGTTTTCTACTATGACGGCATCATTGTGAAGCTCTCACAAAGGAGAATCCACTATGGTGCATCGCCATCACACCACTTCATAAAGACAAGGATGCCTAAACTATGGGAGTGGGAACTGAATGTAAAAACTTATTGCTACAAAATGTTGCAAACATGGTCAAAATATTATAAACATGAAATTCCAGTATTACCTACACATCATTTTAGGAAAAGAACATCTATCTCAATATGGTATATTACAATCCTCCCACTCCTTGAAGAACTATGTCCTTAGAGTTGGAAACAAGGTAAATGTCCCATAAACGCATCTAAACCAACACATGTTGAATCTTCGTTAGGATATCCAAACCACTTAACTAAAATCTCAACTATTTCACAATTCCCAAGATGTCTAATTCACCTATCCACTATTGCTTCTAGTTCAAGCTCAAAAATGGCATCTCTCTTCAACTTAGATTTATCCTGCAAAATGTGGTCAACATTAGGAACATGCTTTTTAAGTAATCCAACATGGAAAACTGGATGAATTTTCAAGATGTTAGGCAAATCAAGTAAATATGCATCAAAAAAAACTTTCTTTAAGATTTTAAAAGAATTGGTATGTTGGAATTGGGATGGGCCTCAATAACAATAATCATAGGTCTTTAGGATGTTCCAATAAATGAACCTTAGCATACACACATTAAGACTCAAAATTAAATGAATGAGAAGTAGAGAGAGAATACAAAAGTTGCCAAAGTGCAACAGTAAGCCAAAATGATAACCTATACTAACCAATATTCACTAAGAAATTACAAAGTGTCTATATATGATTACAAACTAAATGTGTGCTAAATATGCTCAATGTAGATAAAAAAATCGAATGTGTGCTGAATGTAGTTACAAAATCTGAATCTAAGCAGAATTTCGGTAACTAGATACAAGAGTTTGTGTGTAAAGTGCCTAACAGGCATGAAGAGTGTGTGTATGTGAGTTTTGAGTGAATAGAAACAGTTGAGAACTATTTGTACAACAAACCCTAAATTGAATAACAAGAAAGATTCCTCCTTGTGTAGCAACAAAGGAAGAATAGTTGAATATAGACTTGCTACTCACAAAATTCAGCAAGAGCTAAATGGTTGACTCCAAAATCTCCTCCACAACTGCACCAAAAGTTAGAACATGCCTCCTCTAGAATTTAGTAACCTCCAAGTCTAAATGATCATTGAGCTTAGGCCTCAAGAGATACCAAGAAAAGATTGCTAAGGCCTTCTTATATAGGCCTAAAGATGGATCCACAAAAATTTTGGGCAAAAAGCATAAAGCAACGCTAAAAGGCTGAAAAAACTTCTCCAAAAGCTAATTTTGTAAAAAATAGTGATTTGATTTAATTATCATTAATTTTTCTTTTAAAGGACTAATTGCTTATGATCTCACTAAGTACTCATTAGATAGATGTGAGACATTGCTTTCTAGAATGTACATACAGAGAGGAACATTATTATGTAAAAATCCTTTTTTGGATAGAAATTAGGATTAGGGCTTTCTACCATTTTTGGACCTCTGATGATTGAATGTTATATACCAAATGAAAGCTCTCTTGAAGTACTATCTAATGAGCTCATAATAATTTTTGAGCTTTTGTGATCAAAATTTGACTAAGTACTAAAAATTAGGGTTGCTAGAAATTAGGGTTTTATGCTATTCTGAAATTGTTTCTAACAATCCCCCCTTCAATTTCATAATGGCATAAAGTACAAAAATCTTCAAACCTTTGGATGTTTCCAAAGCTTCGGATGTTTTAAAATATATCTCTTAGCTAATTTCCACTGAATCTTGAGCTGACTGTGAATAAATGTGAACTAATATGAAATCTGAATATGTAAGTATATGAACTTTGAAATGTGTGACTGAACTTTGAACTTTGAAATGTGTGACTGAACTGAATCACCAACTCTGAGCTTCAAAATATGTGAGTGAACTGAATCACCAAGTTTCATCCTTGTGTTGGCTAACTAACTTCTTAGATGTGCTTTCTTGACAAAATTCTTGCTTTGATATGAATAGATCGGTAAAGAGAAGCAACCCCCTTGATCCAACTAATGAGAAATCCCATACAAAGCATGGTGTCCTCAAGAAAAGACCAATCAACATGATCCTAGGCTTTCTCAAAACCCAACAATACAATAGCAAGAGACTTGCCACGCATCCTAGCTAGGGACACTGCCTCCATGAACATAAAGATATTGTCAAAGATACTATGAACCTTAACAAAACCATTCGGCATCGAGTGAATCAAGGACTCAAGCATCAGTTGTAATCTCAAACTCAAATCCTTCATAAGAACTTTGTAGGCTGATTTGAGAATCATGATTGATTGCCAGTGTTCGATCTCACCAAGATTTCCCCCCATCATTGGGGATGAGGAAAATCAAACCCTCAAAGATCATCTCACAAAAGGTGCACCCCTCCATGATCTCTTAAAAGACAAGCCTAAGTCCTTCCTCCAGAATTCCCCAATAGCTAATAAGGAAAGCAAGAAGGAGGCAATCCTTGTCAGGGCAACTATCTCTCATCAGTCTACACAAACATCCTTGAAAAGAAAGGTGCGGCAAAACCTAATGGTAATCTCCCACATCTCAAGAGGCTCAGAAATCATCATAACATTAGACCACCAGAGTTGGCGGACCCCATACCGAGAGTGCTACAGACAATTAGCGGAGAAGAACTCACTCGAGACTCTATCCCCAACCTAAGACCACTGAGAAGCCTGTATTTGGTGGAAAAAGGAAGAGCACTAATCCTCAATATCATGAAGCTCTTGCTTGGCATGCACCAGCTAGGCCCCTAGCCACTCATTATGAGGGTGCTTCTCAAGGATGCATTGAAGGGACGCCATCCCTCAATGAAGGAACTACTAAGACTCCTAAAGTTGGTCAAGCCACTGATTGCTCACCTCATTCAAGAAGGTACTAATCTACTAGATCCCCATAAAGGATTAGCATGAGAACCAACATCCCATTGTAGCGGGCCCCAAATCTCAGCAATATGATCATCCAGGCTCACATCAAAACTAAATGTGCTTGGAAATACACACGATAGGAGATCTTGGATCATCACCCTCTCTAAAAGAAACAACCATAGGGGCATGATCCGACATGCAAGAGCCTGCAATAACACTAGTCATACCCTCTCAGTCAGCCAAGGCATCACACACATATATTCAATCAATCTGAGAGAGATTCATCCCACCTATGCACATACCTGAGCATGAGAAGAGGAGACTATCTCTCTTTATCAAAGCTCTCAATGTGCCATACATCATGAATTCTCAGTGTCAAGCATAACCTCTTCCAAGCAACAAGATCAATCCCTTGAACTATGATCTAGCTACTCCATTGGTTGTCCGTAGGTGCCTCAATCATGTTGAAGTCACCCACAATGCACCAAATATCTGCACTAGGCATTGCATCAACAATTTGAGACCAAAACAAAGCAAATGCACTCTCATGATTTGGAGTATAGAGATTCAAAAAGCCAAGCCCAATTCCTCTCCATTGAATAATCATCTCAGCATTTCCCCTGCCAACAATCGAGGCCTATAAGGAATCCCCAATTGAGATACATATACCACCTTGGGACCCATGGGGCCCATAGAAACCGGACCAAAATACTTCACTGTGCCCTTGTAGAAGCTATCCACATTGTCAAGTATGGTCCAAAGAGAGATGGTACTCTTGCAACATAAAAATATCAATAGGACCACCAATCAGGCATTGGCATAGCTCTTACCTAAGATGAGCTCTATAACACCTAAAGCAAGGTCCTCCCAACCCCTGAACATTGCATTAGAGGACTCTCATGGAGATTAAGAGAACCAAGAGATTGTAGTGGCAACAAACTGAGCTATCTTTGAGGCTAATTTGGAAAGGTAGTTATTTGAATCGAGGCATTCTTGACAAGATCCCGATTGCTCTATAAGGATCTGACAGAGGCAAAACCAAGTAGACTCACCCAACTCAAGAGCCCTCTCTTGAGTGTGCACCTCCTCATGAACATACATATAACTAGGGGAAATACGTGTATTCAAAATACATGATATGATTGTCACGAGGAAGGAGATATGAAAGAGAGCTCACACACACACTCTTGCAATCAAAGAGAAGCACACACTCCGATTGAGGCAAGGAAGAATGATCTTCTTCTTCTTCCTCTATTACATAAAAAGGAATGTACAAGAATGATCTAAAAACAAGAGTACAACTACTGCAATATATAAAGACCAATACATAAGGAAAAACCTAATGTCCGTAAATGAGTGAGCTGGAAAGAAAAAAATGTGTCATCACTCTTGGTAGATAAATCTAATAAAGCTCAATGAAGTGTCCCTGACATATATCGATGTGACCACTATTCATGTCAGAGAAATGAAAAATGATACGTGTCATCCTGGATCATCACATGTTGGGCTTGATATCTCAACACTCCCCTCAAGCTCAACGCCATGTCCTCTAATCCAAGCATCTTTCGAAATCTCTTAAGCTTCTCTGCTCCAAGTGCTTTAGTGAAAATATCAGCAACCTGCTCATCTGTTCTCAGATAAACAAGATCAATATCACCTGCTAATACCTTCTCTCTAATGAAGTGATAATGTACCTCGATATGCTTTGTTCTAGCATGAAAAACAAGGTTTTGTGCTAATTGTATGCTGCTAAGATTATCACAATAGATGGTGATAGGCTTTTGCACTTCCACGCCTAAATCTACAAGTAGCGTCTCTAGCCATGATGCCTCATATGCTGGCATTGCAGCACCTCTATACTTAGCCTTTTTACTCGACAAAGCAACAGTGGGTTGCTTCTTACTACTCCATGTAATAGTTGCACCTCCAAGTGAGAATAGAAAGCCACTAGTAGATCTTCTATTTGGAGTACTACCAGCCCAATCTGCACCAATGTTAGACTCAAGAAATGACAAGCAGGAGATGGTTGAAACACACCCTAAGAGGGAGGATTAGGAAGTAATCCTCAACCATGGCTTTTGGGGCAAGTGGTTAGCCCATCATACTCCTAGCTAGTAGGTCATGAGTTCAAATCTCACAATTGGTATCAGAGCCTAGGAAGTAGGCTTGGGTAAGGAAGGCACGCGTGTCGCTTTCAAAAGTGAGACCTACATAGATTAGAGTGTATCTCCCAATCCGTAAGTCGGATTCAGACGTGTAAGATACCGTTGGAAAGCTCTGGAAGCACTAGATTGAGAATCCAAGATACCTAGCATGGGTGAGAATCAGGTTCAAGATACTAAGGTTGAGAACAAGGGGCTCAAGAGACTAAGGTTGCGAACAAGGCAAGTCCGTAGGCAAGTGGCCAAGATGCAGAAAGGCAAGGTTCTAGAGACCAAGGTTGAGAGCTAGGGTTCAAGAGACCAAGGTTGAGAACAAGATGGTTCAAGAGACTGTGCAAGGTTGAGGACATCGATTCAAGGGGAGATCAAGGATTGATCATTGAGGACAATGATCTCTAGAAGGGGGAGAGAGTGTTAGACTCAAGAAATGACAAGCAGGAGATGGTTGAAACACACCCTAAGAGGGAGGATTAGGAGGTAATCCTCAACCATGGCTTTTGGGGCAAGTGGTTAGCCCATCATACTCCTAGCTAGTAGGTCATGAGTTCAAATCTCACAACCGATGTATCCATGAACCTGCAAATCTACATGAGCTTCATAAAACAATGCATAATCCAAAGTAGCACTCACATAATGTAGAGTGCACCTCAGAGCATCCAAATGTGGCTTCTTGGGAACCTGCATAAATTGACTTTCAAGTCCAATAGTGTAGCTTAGATCAGGCCTCGTAATCATGAGATATATCAAACTTCCCACAATTTTCCTATGCATAGTAGCATTTTCCAATGCTTCACCTCATGTAGTATCTAACTTCAAATTCTGATCTAATGACATAGAAATCGGCTTACAATCATCCATACCATACTTTTGCAGCATATTCAAGGCATATTGCCTTTGCGACATCCATATACCTGTTTTTGTATGTATAAACTCAATGCCCAAGAAATAGCGCAGCACACCAAGATCTTTCATGTCAAATTCCTCCATGAGAAGTTGCTTTACCTCTTTGATGCTTTCTTCATTATCACCACCTACAATCAAGTCATCAATATAGATAGCCACAATTGTGATGCCATCATCACCCTTCCTTGCATATAGTGAATGATCTGCATCACACATAGAAAATCCGATGGTGGTCAAGTAATCAGCAATTCTTGCATGCCATGCACGAGAAGCTTGCTTTAGCCCATACAAAGCCTTTTGCAACCTGCAAACATATTTTGAATGCTTGGTTGTTCCATGTATACTTCTTCCTGTAACTCACCATGTAGAAAGGCATTCTTCACATCCATCTGATGCAATGTCCATTCTTTTGCTGTAGCTAATGCAACAAGTGTTTTGGCACTAGACATTTTAGCTACAGGGCTGAATGTTTCCTCATAATCAATGCCATAAATTTGTGCATATCCTTTTGCTACCAAACATGGTTGATACTTGCTTATGCTACCATCACCATTGTGCTTTACATTGTAAACCCACTTGCAGCCTATGGGTTTCTTTCCTTGTGGTAATGGAACCAGCTTCCATGTATCGTTTCCATAAAGTGCAGCCATCTCCTCATCCATATCTTTTTCCCAATCTACATTTCCAATTGCATCTTCAAAACAAGAAGGTTTAGCATCTTGTATTACCTTTGTCATGTAGGCACAATGACGAGCCATGTAACTATCATATGTCAATCGTTGCACTAAATTTTGTATCCTCCCAGATCTTCTTGGTCCTTGGTCACTTCTCCTTGTATCATCTGCATGTGCCTTTCTTACTCCTAGAGTCTTCACATAGGGAAATCCAAGTTCCTCATCAAGACTCTTTTTTGAATCACTTGAATCTCCATCAACGTCTTCAAAACGTGCACATGTTTTATGACTAGCACAAAGCTTTTCTTTGCCTTTCTTGGATGTATTTGATGAATTTTCTAGACCAAAATTTCCACACAATCTTCCACTCCATGGATTTGAGTTGGAACTATTGCTTGGTGATGCATCCGGTCCACTCAAAGCTTGAGATTCTCCACTTGATTTTTCAGCATTTTCTTTGTCATTTGGTTCAAGATTCAGTCCTTCTTTGGCATCCCTAAAGAAGCTTGGCATTTCATCAAATACCACATCTCTGCTCACCTTCACCTGTCGTGTGAGTGGGTTATAACATTTATATCCCTTTTGCTCAAGGGAGTATCCAATGAAGACACACTTTTTTGCTTTTGGATCAAGCTTCATCCTCGATTCATCTGGAACATGTACATGTGCAATACAACCAAAAACTTTCACATGTGATAAGTTTGGATTTTTACATGTAAACTTCTCTTCAGGTGGAACTTGATGTACAGCAGCAGTTGGAGTTCTCTTCATGATGTATGCAACAGTATGAACAGCTTCCGCCCAATAACAATGAGGCATGTTCTTCTCAGCCATCAAGGCTGTCTATTTTTACGTTTAGCAACACCATTCTATTGTGGTGTGTACCTGCATGAAAACTGATGCCGAATTCTATGGTTTTTTAAAAAATTGTTGAACTCATTTGACATGTATTCACCTCTGTTGACAGGATGCGGGAAGAAGCAAGTATGGACACACATGCAGATCTAGCACTGAGGCTACCCTTCATTTTTTTCAAAACCCCAACATCATTCTAAAGTGATTCTCATCACTACAAACCCTTGTAAATATCATTTCACCTTTTTGTAGCTCCATTTTGTACAAGCCGAGGAGTCCTCGAGCTTGGGGAGCCTTAGATGTAGTTGCCTGCCAATTTTCATAATTTTTAGATCTCGTTTGGGCCCTCAAATAAGCCCCGGAACCTAATTTTTAACTAGGCCGGACACTAGGTCTGAACAGGGCCAAAGTTAGTCAAAAACTATAAATAGAGCTAGAGAGCTCATTTTTGAGGTTAGCTTCTTGTAGTTTGAGCTTATATGAGAACTTTCTTGCAATAGAAGTGATTCCATTGTCTTACTCTCTTTGTTCTTACTGTGTGTGCGCGTGTGTGTGTATGTGTGTGCATGCTTGTGTGCTTCTCACTCACGCACTTGTGCTTCCACTTGCTCGTGGTCTTCATACCATCCTCATGTCTTCCCGGATTGACATTAAAGGAGGTGCTACTCATCACTGAGCTACACCAAATTTTGGCGCCGTTGCCGGGGATCGAGCTTTGAGGACGAGCGTGTGATGGTAAGACGTAGAGAGGACGCGTTGGAATGGTAAGTAGTAGGTAAATTTCTGATTTTTCTCCATCTCCATTTTCATCTTCACCTCCTTCTCCATCTCCACCTCCACCTCCTTCCCCACTACATATCCCCTCTTCCTTTTCTTTCCCTCATTTGTTGTGTGCGAGTTTGAGAGAGAGCGATTGTGCGTGCTTGTATTTGTGTGTTTTTTGCATGTTTCTTGCAGGTGGCAGCTCCATCATCATCTCCAGCAAGCTCAGCAGGTACAGAAATTGTCTGCACAGTTCCCGAGGCGTTGAGCTCGAGCTATCGCGACACTCCGAAAATCTCGACTTCTCACGATTCTGAGTGCACCACGGCATTGCGCAGGCCTAGAGCTCCTAGGAACCCTAGATAGAACAGGAAAATTCGCCATATCCTGAGCTATCGCGACACCCCGTGAGCTATCGCGACACCCCAAGGTATCGCGACACCCCGTGAGCTATCGCGACACCCCAAGGTATCGCGACACTCCGTGAGCTATCGCGACACTCCGTGAGCTATCGCGACACTCCCAGCTATCGCGATACCCCGACCCGACCTATCGCGACACTCCAAGGTATCGCGACACCCCGTGAGCTATCGCGACACTCCAAGGTATCGCGACACTCCCAGGTATCGCGACACCCCAAGGTATCGCGACACCCCAAGGTATCGCGACACCCCGTGAGCTATCGCGACACCCCAAGGTATCGCGACACCCCGTGAGCTATCGCGACACCTCAAGGTATCGCGACACCCCGTGAGCTATCGCGACACCCCAAGGTATCGCGACACCCCGTGACCTATCGCGACACTCCCAGCTATCGCGATACCCCGACCCGACCTATCGCGATACCCGGCCATTAACGCATGAAAATTGAGAGATAAATTTTTTGAGTGAGTGAAAGGGTAGTTGAGCTTGAATTTTGACATATTGGTATAACTTGGAACCTTGGGAGTGGGTAAAAGGCCTAGAAACCAGAGATAGGTGGGACTAAGTGAATCTCAGAGACAGGGGGTACAGTGAGCTACCCCAAGGGGGTTAAAATTATTGAAGCGTGTCTTTCAAAATACTTGTGGCAATAAATCTATACTAACTGGTGAGTTTGTGCAGGAACTTTGTGGGCACTCAAGGCAATCGAGGCAAGCTAGCAAGGGTGAGTACCGGGCTTGGGAGAAGACTTCCTGGGCTTGCATAGCTGTCTGGTCAACCAGCTGATTGAGGTTGGAAGATCTTATAACCCTCCTTTGTCAATTCCTAGCCTAGGCTAAGTACGACTTAGGTGTGGTAATTAACTAGGGCAACGTTAGGCACGAATCAAGTCCAAGAGAATTAATCAACCAAGTGCAAGAAAATAAATAGGTCTTAAGTGCGAAAACACTAAGGGACAAAAAGGTAAACGGGAATCGATCACTCATCAAGTGCGGAAATTCACTTAAGTACCCCTGACGACGCAATTTCAGACAAGACCATAAACATAATATTCAACTAAAAAGAACAAAGTGATTGATGCAAAATCAACCTGCAACGAGAGCGTGCTTGGTTTCCAGGGGGTAAATAAATCAGGCATATGAACCTTAGATCAGGCAGACATTTAGGCCGAGACAGACGAAGCCTCAGATCTTCTGAAGCTAGTGTCAATCACACTGCCAGGTCTTGGGCCCAGCAGTTGAGTGATTACCCATACACTCCCAGATCAGAAACCAGTGATTCTGAAATGTCCTATCACATGGAGAGACCCGTAGGGAGTTCAGGGTTGGCTTATCTAGAAAAGCCAGAGGGGCCTTACAAGACTCAATTGGAATATATCAGGACGAATCGTCTAGGTGCTCGCATCTACGAAGACGGACTGAGAAGATCAGTGGTCCAGATTAAGAACCCCGACCAACCCCATGGAATAGACCACCCGGTAGTCAAGTTTGAGAATGGAGCATACCTAGATAAAGAGGGGACTATATATGTAGTCACCACTCTTCCCGATAGAACTGATGAGTTTGGAAATGTGATTGCGGAGACCGACATGGGAGATATAGAGCAAGGGAACTTAGAGAGAGAGCCAAGAACTCCCCGTGGTAAGTCTGTCTTGACCAGAATCATGACTCCTGAGTGGATTCCACAAGATAATAAAAGCATAGATCTGCTTTTAAATCGGGAAACCGATGAGGCTTTTTGGAGATATAGAACTTCTCAACCTCAGGAGGTGAACACCCTCACAATCTACGAGTTTAAAGACCCTGATAGTCCAGGCCAAGTAACCTACCTAGACACTGCATCAGAGAGAATCTTCGTGGTCTCTGAACAGGGCAGACATGCCTACACTTGGAAGGGTGAATTTGTTTTTCCCCAACCAAGGTCTAATGTGTCCTTTGGTCATCAAGGAGCTGGGACCTCCCAAGCTCATGGCGCTCAAAGAGATAGAGGTAGAGACAAACCTGAGGTAAGTTTTGCCGACTCCCTGGGAAGAGAAAGAACGGGAACAGAAAGGAATAGAGTAGAACCTGAGAGACATAGAACCCCATGGAATCACCGGGACATTGATGATTTTCCTTTGCCAAGGCCGAGAGAACACACTAGGACCCTACGACCAACCCAACTTGTGAAGTCCATGAAGAATTATTTCGATGGCACGGGAGACCCTTATGACCATGTGGCAGAATTTCGACAAGTGTTGAAAGCTGAACAAGTGGAGGACCTATTCACGCAATATAATGCTTTCGGTCTAACCCTTAGGAACACTGCCCTTACGTGGTTCCAACCACTGAATGAGAGGCATTTCAGAAACATAGACCAACTCTTAGAGGCATTTATTGTTGAGTTTTCTAAGAGTGGAATCAGGCATAACACCTCCTCACTAATTCATAGCTTCAAACAAACACCTCAAGAGACGGTCAGACTAGCTGGAAGAAGATTTAGACAGTACATGGAGAGATGCCCTATGCCGGAGTTACCCACACCAGCCAAACAGGTGGCCTTGTTCCTAGACGGGTTGTTGAGCACTAAGCTCAGGTCATATGTGTACCTAAAGGACCCTAGAACGATAGAGGAGTGCGTGCGCATATGCATAGACATTGAGGACAATCTAGGTGAGGAGCTAGGACTATCAAAAATCTATAAGGATTCTGATAGCGCTAGCACACAGACATCTGGTCAATCCGCATCCATCGAGGAACTTGCAGAGAAGGTAGCCCAAAAACTAGGCGTCTCTAGCAAGCAAATTCCAAGATTTGCCCCAGTTAAGCGGTGTTACAATTGTGGCGGTGAACATATGGCAAGTGTATGCCCCATTATGGCCCAACCACAGGCGAACCTTAGTGGCCAGTACTGCACCATAGAGCGCAGGTACACCAATCACACGGCACAAGACTGCCCATATAACAAACAAACTGTTAGGCAAAATCATCCTCAGCCATATCCACAACAGGGTAGATACCAGAATCAGTATCCATCACCACAATACAACAGACCGCAACAAACTTATCAGCCACCTTATCAAGGGCAGCAGAGACCTCAACCAGTTCTAGTGCAGCAACCCCCTACTCCAACCAATGTGATCCCAGTGAAGTATGCATCTACTGAAGAAAATCCGAACAGAGCCATAGTCCCAGTCACCCCATTGCTATCAGACAGTGATCCCAGTGACCATAGTTTTGACTCCGCACATATTGATAGCCCACAGGCTTACTACATGCAGTCACCCGAGCATAACGAGTCATACTACTATGAGGACCCAAGTGAAAATAGTGGGGAACCGGAGTATTCTAATGTCATGTACACAAACCCCAACTCTAGACCTCAACCTAGGCAGGTACGACCCCCATTTCCTAGAGGGCCATGTTTCAGATGTCAGGGAGATCACCTTGTACGTGATTGTCCACTACCTATCCCTACACTACCTCAGCCAGTAACCATTCAGGGCTTTTGTCAAGACTGCGGGAAAGAGCATCTCCTACGAGATTGCCCAAAAAACCCCAATAACATGCCTAAGATCACTCCTATCAATGTTGTGGGGTTAGTTGTAGACTCCATAGGAAGCGTGACTTCCACTGCACCTGTGCAGGTGATCACAAGAGCCCAGGCACTTCAACAACACCAAGGTGTTGGTCCCAAAAAGAGCCCCGAGGTGAGTGAAACAGAGAGCATACCCAAAAAGAGGACTAGCGCCTGGAAGGATAGTCGTGAAAGAATGAAGAGACAATGGGCAAAAAAGATAAACGAACTCGAAGAAAGCGTGAGAGAAACCAAGGCAAAAATCACAGAAATCACATCTCAAACACACTCCCACACACTTCCACCACTACCATCCCCATCACCCTCCATTTCTCCACCCTCTAACACACCCCTCGTAACCCACCCACTACCCCGAGTAGGATCAGTATTAGCTGACCCCACTCCTGAAGGCTTGGACATGATGTTTAAAGCCTACCAGGCTCGACTTCAAGAAGGGCCAACAGCTGCAAACCTAGACAGGAGTTACCCTAGAGCCGACTTAGAGATTGAACGGATGAAGATGTGCATGAAAATGGTAAAACAAGCTCAAGCTATACTTGAGACTAGCCAAAAGTTCAATCGGACGAACGCTGTCAAGCCGGATTTGTATTTCCAAGGCTTACTAGAAAGATTAGAGCAGTTGGTAAACAAATCACAAGTTTCTTTACCTCCACAGGCTCAACCAGTTGTTGAAAGAGGAAGCTCACCACAAATGGTAGCTTATGTTCCTAATTCTACGGATGCTGGAATACCTCCTTCAATACAACAGTACTCTCCAGAGTTCTTGCGGGAAATACAAGAAGAGAAATGGGCCAAGGAGAAGGGTGATTCCCCTCCTATTCCTGAGATTGATGATCTTCATGATCAATTTCCCCAAGACATTCCGTCTATCTATGGAGGTCAGACAGAGCAACAAGAGGATGAGAGATTAGATTTTGAATCTAATTCTTTACAAGAGTTGCCTCATTTCACAGGCCCATGGGAATCTGAATCTCTCCAGATCCGAGCTCCCACTATATTGGTGAGAAATGAAGACTCAGTGATTCCCAGGAACACTGATGTGGTGAAGAACACTAAGGTTCAATGTCACCTCACTGTAGAGGAACTCCTCAAGGCAAAACCGGAGCTCTGGAATCATGTGAAAGATCAGGTTCCAGAACTTGAATCCAATATACCAAAAGTAGGCTCTAAGCAGAAAGTTCCCGAGATACCTCTCGACAAGATAGGAGACATGAGCGAAGGTGAAGAAGGTAACACTTATCTTCCGATCACCTATCAAGGTTACACAACCAAAGCAATTGTGGATTCGGGTGCGGGAGTTGCTATTGCAACTACCTCCTTGTGGAAACGATGGGGCAAACCCACCTTAAGACCAACGAGAATGAAACTTCAAATGGCAGATGGTCATTTTGAAAGACCTCTCGGATTGCTTGAAGGGATAACTCTAACCACTTGTGGTGTGGAGTTTGAACATACGTTCGCTATATGTGACTTTGAGAAGAATAATGTTTACGAGATGATCCTAGGAAGACCTTTCCTACGACAATTGCAAATAGTACAGGATTGGGGAACCAATTCCTTGTACTTACAGCACTTAGGGGTCACCACCAAGGTCAATCTGAAGGATCACACCTTCAGAGATGTACCACCCCTACAGTGGAATCCTATCCACAAAGCGAAAGAAGATTCTATCTCCGTGCATTCTGGAAGTTCACCTGAACCATCCTGGTTGCATGAAGATACTCACTTGTGGATGTGCAAGGTCACTGAGGAAGAGGAAAAGCGCCTAAAAGCGAGAGAAGAAGGAACTCCCCCAGGAGATAGACCAATAAAAGACCCAGCCTATACACCGATGATATTTCCAGATGAGGAATTTGAGCCTCATGGTTGGGCAGAAATCTTAGCTACCATGGACATTGCAGTCAATGAAGAACAATGGACACCTCATTGTGATGAGGAGGGTTATGATATTTCAGTGTTCATGTGTCAGCCCTTGTTGGAAGAGTGTGATCCTAGTGAGTCCATGGAAGAAGAAGAGAGTGACGATGATCTAGGATCCATTGTGATGGATACTTACTTTGACTCAGAGGAACACTACTTAGAAGACATAGGAGTGTTAACCCAAAAAGAAGAAGAACCCCTTGCGAGTATTAAAACGATAAATTCAAAGAAAGGAAGTGAAGGAAGTCAAAAGAAAAAGAAAAGGAAAGCAGTAAGACAAGAAGAGGAAGAATCATTGTTTGAAGTACCAGAAAATTTCAAGAAATATGAAGTGGAAGACCGGAAAATTTTGGTACGAATGCCTAAGAGAGAGGCCATTATAGGAGAAGCATATGACAATAAAGAAAAGACAAAAAAAATTGTAGTGACCATTGAAGGGAACGAAGAGAGATGTACGTACATAGGTGATGACCTAAGTGCAGAAGAAGAAGCAGAGCTTGTAGCTCTATTAAGGGAATATAGGGATGTGTTCGCATGGCATTATAGAGACTTGAAAGGAGTAGATCCAGAGATCTGCTCTCATACGATTCCGATGACCACTGATGCTAAGCCCACCAAACAAAAACCCTACACATATAATGACAATTATGCGGCCAAAATAAAAGAGGAAATTGACAGGCTGATTGAAGCCGGATTCATCTATGAGATTGAGCACACTGAATGGGTGTCCCCTATTGTAGTGGTGCCCAAGAAGAATGGGAAATTGCGAGTGTGCATTAACCTTAAAAAATTTAATGCCGCTACGATTAGAGACAGTTATCCACTGCCCATCACCGAACATCTTTTGGAGCGTGTTGCAGGCAAGGAAGTTTACAGCTTCCTTGATGGATTTTCAAGTTACAACCAAGTAGCCATTGCCCCCGAAGATCAACACAAAACGGCCTTTGCCACAGAATGGGGAATCTTTGCATTCCGTGTGATGCCATTTGGGCTCACCAATGCACCTGCAACATTCCAAAGACTCATGTGTCATGTCTTCAAAGAGTTCTTGCGAAAGAGCTTAGAAGTATATGTGGATGATTTGTGCGCTCATTCCCAAGAGAGAAGTTACCACATCCCTGAACTCAGGCAAATCTTCAACAAGTGTAGAGATTATCGAGTGTGTCTGAATCCAGAAAAGTGTGTGTTTATGGTACGCCAAGGTAAGATCTTAGGTCACATTGTTTCGAAGAATGGAATATCAACAGACGAAGACAAGATAAGAGCAATAGCAGAGTTGGCCAGACCAAGAAATGTGAAAGAGGTACAAGCCTTTATGGGCCATTGTGGATATTACCGTAGATTTATCCACATGTATGCCATCATAGCTAAACCTCTTTATGGGCTGTTAACGAATTTTGAATGGAATGAGGAATGCGAGACTTCCTTCAATGAGCTGAAGAGACGTTTGTGCACAGCACCAATATTGACTACTCCTGATTGGAGCAAACCCTTTCATGTCCATGTAGATGCCTCCAATCATGCAATAGGATGTGTGCTAGCACAACCCACAGGTGAAGGAAACCTAGATTTGCCGATAGCATATGCTAGTAGGCAATTAAATGCAGCTGAACGAAATTACACCACAACGGAGAGAGAAGGCTTAGGCATGATATATGCTGTGAAAAAGTTTAGACACTACCTATTGGCCAATAAGTTCAAGTTTTTCACTGATCATCAAGCGTTACTATATTTGGTCAATAAACCTTGTAATACAGGTCGCTTAGTAAGATGGTTTCTCTTACTAATGGAATACGACTTTGAAGTTGTTGTCAGGAAAGGTAGAACCCATCTTAGGGCAGACCATCTTTCTCGCATCACTTCAGGAGAGCCACCGCAAGGAGTGTCTGACGAATTGCCCGATGCTTATCTGTTCAATTTAGAAGTTGTTCCTAAATGGGCAAATAAGCTGGTACCAATCCTAACCTTCGGGCTTGCAAATAAGAATGTGAAAACCAGCAAAGAGGAAATTGTAAAATCGTTAAAGTATCAAATCTTGGCTGGAAGTATGTACAAGCAAGATACAGAGGGAGTGTTAGCTTGTTGTGTCGAGGAGGATGAACATGCTAGTTGGTTGCAACAAGCCCATGAAGGACTGCTAGGGAATCACTACTCTAAACAGCGAACTTTGCAGAACCTAAAACGCTTAGGAGTGTATTGGCCTAGCATGGACAAGGAAATACAAGAGTGGGTTCACAATTGTTCAGTATGCCAGGAGAGACCCCCAGTGGATCATGCCACTTTTTATCATGTGTCATTAACCCCAGATTGGAGTGCTCCATTGGTTGAGTTCATGAGATCAGGAACATTGCCCAATCAGGCGAGCCTTGCAAGAAGACGGAGCATGGAGCAAGAGGCTCAAGACTATGCCTTAGTAGGGGACAACCTATATCGAAGAGGCAAGGATGGTTACCTAAGACTGTGCGTACATGAATCAGACTACCTGAAAGTCTTAGAAACGGCACACAGCGGTGTTGCAGGTGGACACTTTGGGCCTGACAGAGTAATTAAGACCATTCTATTCTCAGGACTGTGGTGGCCCACTCTTCAAATGGATGCACATGCTTATGTGAAGAGTTGCGACACATGCCAACGTGCCCAATACCCGACAAGAAAAGATGAAATGCCCTTGAGGCCAATGATGGGAGGACGTGCATTTTCAAAGTGGGGTATAGACTTTGTAGGTCCCATCAACCCCCCAGCTAGGAACTCCCATGCAGAATACATTATTGTAGCCACAGATTACCTTACAAAGTGGGTGGAAGTAAAAGCCACGACAAAGAATGATGCTCAAACGACGGCTAAATTCTTATTCGAAAATGTGTTCACTAGATATGGGTTACCAATAGAGTTGGTTAGTGATAGAGGTACGCACTTCTTGAATGAGGTCATTGAAAATCTCCTTCAAGAATTCATGGTGATACATAAGAAATCTGCACCCTATCACCCACAGGCTAACGGACAAGCCGAGAGCACGAATAAGATCCTGTGTAATGTATTGACGAAACTTGTAAATAATAAACGCTCTGATTGGGACAAACAACTTCATCATGCTGTTTGGGCATACCGAGTTGCTTACAAAACGGTACTCAATGCCACCCCCTTTCAGATGGTCTTCGGACAAAATACGGTGCTACCCTTAGATTTCCTAATTCCAGCTTTAAGAGTAGCACAAGAGCATGAGTGGAATGGACACGAGTTGTCCTCTAGGATCTTTGATCTAGAGCGTTTAGGTGAGACGAGGCTACGAGCAGCAGCAGGCATCTATGCTGCAAAGAAACGGCAAAAGGCATACTTTGATGCCCATGTGAAGGATAAGGGCTTGAAGGCAGGAGATCTAGTGTTAGTCTACACATTGAAACAACACGCAAGAAAGCTAGAAAAGAGAGGCTATGGACCTATGATCATTAATAGGATCTCCACAAGTGGAGCAGTACAACTAGCCACTTTAGAGGGGGATGTCCTCCCAAACTATATTAGCGGATGCAGAGTCAAACTGTATCAGGAACCCCCCACGGAGGAGATGCTAAGCCGACTCAATATTGCTAAGCAACGTAAAGAGGAGGAAAAACGAATTCGGGAAGAAGCACAGGCAGAGGCCTTAGAGCGTATCAGAAGAATGAAGTTTAGGAGACGAGGAAGGGACCAGCCTATGACTGACACTCAAGAGTCTCCAGGCTACCACATGGCCATGTGTGAGGCTTCAGGTGGACGCACCCATAAGATAGTAGACCGACGACCTTTTGTGACCCTAGAAATAGGACAAAAGGACAACACAACAAGCGTGAGGGCTTTAATTGATTCAGGAGCAGCCACAAGTGCAGTTCGGCTTTCTTATTGCCAGCAGCTGCAGTTGGAGGTAAAACCCATAGAAGCATATCTGATAGGATTAGGAGGTGTTGAAACCCCTTGTATGGGAGAGGTGGATCTTCCCCTCTACATACAAGAGGTCCTCATGCCAGCAAAAGTGCTAGTGTGTGAAGACGAGGATCTGACCGAACCTCTTGTCTTAGGCCAAGACTGGATCTATGATCACGCAGTCAACCTCAACCTAAGAAGTGGACTTCTTCAGGCTTGGGTAGGCCAAAGTCGTCTCACGGTTGAATTAGAAAAGCAAGCGCTCAAACCAATAGAACAGGCACCAACTCCTGGTCCCTCCAGGAATCCACACGAAGATAACCATGTTGTGCTTGTCCAAACTTCTATGGTGCAGAGGAATGGCAATCTTACTGAAGGTTCAGGAGCCAAGAAGGAGTTCCTAAATGAGTCCAAGAAGATGCTAAACGAACGGACCGAACATCACGCTACACGAAGGAGGCCGCTAATCAAGAGGCAGGAGCGCCAACCCGTGCAATATGGAGCATCTCATGGTGTGAAGCAGATCTGGATGCGCAAGGATGGAAAACCCACAGATCCAATAGCAGATTCTCAAAGAAACAAGAAACGAGCCTCACCATCAAGGAACAAAGTGAAGAAGCCCCCTAGGATAACCCCTAGGCGTACCATTTCTATTTGGGTTCCTAAGCGGTCAATGAAGGCCACCCCTAATGCTAGACAGATATGGGTGCCCAAGGCTAGCTTACAAGCCCAAATTACTTCACCTACAGGCACGAGGATGAAGCAGCTTTCACAAGCACTCTTGGCCAACAACGCAGAAAGTGATAAGATACCTACACCTCTCACTGCCCCCACTCCCATCAACCCCAGGAATGTCCGGAAATGGGTACCCACAAGGTCCCACATACATCACACTCTCAGACCAAAATCTTCACCTGTCCTTAGCTCTAAGAGCTACGACTCCTGTATCAAAGTGTGGAGAATTAAACGGTGTACTAAACCCCCTGACCCTATTCTGTAAATCCGTCCACACTAACATAGACGCATTCCGAGCCCATTGCATAACCAAAGTATGCATCTAGGATGACACTGACCTTTAATCACCACTCACACATATCATAAACACCTCACCACTAATCACTGACCTCCGGGATTGTCGTGTTAGTATTGTGAAGGGAACACCATTACATCCTGTTTCCTATGCAACACTAATGTGCCTTTCGTCTTCCAGCAGATAAGCAACCTACTCTCATGGCAACAGCGGCAGGCACAAGCTCTCAGGCAGGATCTGGTGCTCCTATCAATTGGGATGCCATGCCAGTGGAAGCTCCACCAACGGCTAGGCTTGAAGAATTCTTGAATGTGCGAAGGATTCCTATTCCAGATCCACCCAGTGGGCTAACCGAAAGAGTAAAAGGGCACTCCCATTGGTTCAATGAAATGCCAGGGGATTTGGGAGACGCAGATCACATCTGGGAGTCCAAGATGGAGTGTGGAGGGGTTTGGTGGACCTTCCAATTCTTTTCAAGAGAATTTGAGACGTTGCAAAATGCAGCTCCACTTCAAGAGATCTGGCAAAAGGCAGGACTTCAAACTTACTTCAGTGCAGCTCTACCAAAACCTGACTTCCTCAGGTGTTACTACTTGATTGCTACGTTGAAACCTACCGGGGATAAAGATCATTCAGGCACATTCTGGGTGCCCTCCTTATCTAATCTGGAGGAGATGAGGAAGTTTGAATTAAATGTAACATTAATCAGGGAAGCCCTTCAAATGTATGGCACTCATGTGCCTTCAGATCGTGACCCCTTGATACCAGAATCAATGAAAAGCAATAGAGTCAAGAAGCTTAAAGACATGTGCGCCCTCACCCCCAACATCGCCATACCCCTGCGGATGTGCCTCCAGCACTTCGCATTTCCAGCTCAGGACCGCTTCACTCAGCCTCACAAGAAGATATGGTACGGATTGTATTTAGCAGAGACCGGAAGCTTGCCCATTAAGATGCCGGTATGGATCTTAGATCAGGCGTATGAGGCAGGCAAGCGGGGGGTGAGGAAGCCCACTCTACATGGTTGTTGTGCGTTGACTAGAATCATCTACAGATGTCTGGCATATGATGTGCCAGTTGCTCGAGCCCTAAAATATGCACACCTGGAGCTGTTCAAAGGGCGAAAGTCAGGGAGTCAGCCTGCAAAAAGAATGCGTGGATCCCTTTCACAAGTCCTGATCCCTCCAGCAACCACCGCCAAAGTCTCCACTAGAGAGGAAGCCCCGGTGGCACCAATCACAATCCATCTCCAGGAGTCTCAACCAAGAGAGGTGGTACAACCCACTCCTTCTGCCCCTCCGCTACCTACCGATGCGGAATTTGCAGCGATGGCCACCTTCACCGAGGACCCAAACTTTGATTTTGAAACATTTCTGCAGACGGCTCATCTATCAGACAGTGAAGGTTGCCCTGACAACGTCGATCCGGGGACATCAACCCAAAGAGAACATGCACGAGGCGAGACAAGTAGTGTACAGGAGATAGGAGTGGCACAACCTCCTCAAAGACTAAGCACACAAGCTCAGGAGAAGGCACCAAGAGATAACCCTGAAGAGAGTGAAGATGAAGCCCCTGCATATACGGCACAGCTCAAACGACTATACCAAACAATCAAGCAGGTACAAAGACGCCATAAAATGTCAGAAGAAGCAAATAGGGCCCTAGTAAACCAGATGTTACAGTCAGAGCATATCGACCCCCAGTTTGTAGAATCACTAAATCTGTTGGCGGACACCTGTGGCATCAGTGAAGCAATGAGAACCATGGTCTATCAAGAGAACCCTGCTTATGATCAAAGAAGAATTGATACACGGCCGCGACAAGGAAAGATGATTCAGATGGAAGTATCTACCGCGTTAGCTACGTCCACATCAGAAGATGTGCACATGATTAGCCCTAGGCACAATGATGAACCGGAGGAAATTACGCATGCCCCATCTCCCCCATCATCTCCTATCCCACCCTCAGAGCCTCTCTCCACGTGTCTTTCTACACAAACATTCTCCTCCTATAGTGAGACCATTGTACACACCCCCGTTTCCACTCTCCTCCCTTCACCCTCATCCATCTCTGTCACTCAGGTTTTTGAACCTCAATTAGGTCACCCTTTCTTCCCCATGCCTTTGGACAACCATCTGTCACTAGTCAGACTCTTTCCATCTCTTTACCCTCCACCCCTCCATTTCCTCCCCCCCAAACTCTACCTACCCCGTCCCTTGTAACTGCCTCGAGCACCACACTAACCACCCAACCCTCCTTCTGGACCTACCTTGTATACATTCTTCAACAGGTTGAGGAACATAAGAAAAAGTCCCTTCCCCAAATTCACTCCCCCACATTCACGGCCACCACTATCACACCACCCACCGTCCCGGTGTTCACATTTCACGAATCACACTCACTCATGTCCGATCCCATGGACATCTCACCATCCGCTGGATCACCCACCACCACTGTTCTCACAACACCATCACAGGTTATTACACTCACATCACCACTTCCACACACGGTAGGCACAACATCCACTTTTCCCATTCCCACTTCCCAACCCCCTGCATCTTCCACCTCATTTAGTCTTGCACTCGACACGATGCTTGAAGCTGCCACTCAGCTTAAGCAAGAATATACATTATTGGAAGAAAATAACAAAGGGCTTTGCACCCTCTCAGCAACACTCCAAGAGCGTGTCAATGCTTTGGAGTTCATTCATACGGAGTCACAAAGCAAGATCTCCGCCCTCGAACAGGCAAATGCGCAACTCAAAGCGAGACATATGGAAGAGAGCAAAGCCATGGAGGAACAGCTGCGAGATCAAATGGGCCGCAATGCACGGCTTCAACGAAACATGGCTTTGCTACGACGACATCTGGCAGCAGCGCAAGAAGAGAATAGACGGCTTCAACAACAAAACCAAGAGAACCTCGAGGCTGCCATGGAGAACACCCCGGGAGCACCCATAGACCCGGTCAAATTTCAAGCTGTCCCCTCAAAAAGCATACAACAAATCTTGGAAACGTATGCCAATCTTTTAGAAGCACATGATCAGCTTGCCGACCAGCTAAAGGACTTACAGAGACCCCAAGAGTCTACACCACACCGACAGGAACCTAAAGAAATGACAGACGCTGCTACTTCAACCGAACCTGAACATTCAACGACCAACGACGTGCTGGAGTTACGACAGCAGATCGCAGAACTAAAACTGAAGTTGATGTAGTACGAACGACCCCCTTCCCCACCAGAGCAACCGTTAGAAGAAGAAGCAGTTACCATCCCAGTGGAGGAAGCATTCGACGACGCCTACGAGCCTCAACCATTCCCAGGAGGACGCGTAACAGAAGAAGGTCAAGATACCTATGAGGAACCCCCATCAACATGGATGAAACAAGTAGAGGAAATGGGGCAAACTCATCAGGAGCGGATATCCACTCAGATGCTGGCAATGAAGGCCATTGAGGACACCATCCTTCACTCAGAATACTTCAGGCACATCGCCCCTAGACGCCTTATCACTAGTTCAGAACTGCAATACAAGCCCTATTTTGTATTGTTGGCCGATTACAATGCAGAAATCAAACGGGTCACCAACAAGTGCCCAACATTTGCCACACAGTTCGAACCAGAAGACATACCAGAAGCGGCACGAAAAGGGGCCATATTCCAACCAACATGGAGGCAAAAGTTACTCGAAACTTACCCAGAAATGCTTCGAACATGGGATCATGCCCCATGCATTTGAAGTACAATCCGTGTTTTGGGCCAGTGCAAAGACGCAGATCATGGAAAGCTTTTGCCATCAAGGTTCAGAATAACGCAAACTGTAAAGAATGGCTCAATTACCCCGCTATCGCCCCCCCAACCGGTACTCCTACAGTGTCATACATGATTGCAACCATCAGACATTGGATACCACGCCTCCACCCTATGCCAGATGTCGCTGCCCAGATGATGCTCAAGATCTTCGACATGATGCAGGTCGTACTCAAAACTTTTCGCAATGTATGCCGTATTCAACCTCCTATTCCCGGGTTTATTAATGGTAATTACGACCTGCTATATGATATGAGCACAACCCCGAGCATACGAGTGGCTTATGCATGGCATGCACGCATAAGATATCTCCCTGCCTGCTACAAGCAAACATTTGACGATATGTTCACCACGGGGTTTTGGGAAGCACATTCAGAGGTATTCGCGCCACGGCCTACGCATCTACTCCATCTCTTTGCATGCGAGCAAACGATGCATTCCGAGCTTTACACAATGCCACAACCTGACATGCCTGGTACAGTGGATTGGGAGGCCTTGCAACGAGATCTAATTAGAGGTTTAAGAATCAAAGAACAAGAATTGGCAACCGACCTCCTGCAAAAATACATTGATCAAACGGCGGAAAAGAGGTCTGTCAGAGGCGACAGACCCTAAGGGGGGGAGAGTGTTGACAGGATGCGGGAAGAAGCAAGTATGGACACACATGCAGATCTAGCACTGAGGCTACCCTTCATTTTTTTCAAAACCCCAACATCATTCTAAAGTGATTCTCATCACTACAAACCCTTGTAAATATCATTTCACCTTTTTGTAGCTCCATTTTGTACAAGCCGAGGAGTCCTCGAGCTTGGGGAGCCTTAGATGTAGTTGCCTGCCAATTTTCATAATTTTTAGATCTCGTTTGGGCCCTCAAATAAGCCCCGGAACCTAATTTTTAACTAGGCCGGACACTAGGTCTGAACAGGGCCAAAGTTAGTCAAAAACTATAAATAGAGCTAGAGAGCTCATTTTTGAGGTTAGCTTCTTGTAGTTTGAGCTTATATGAGAACTTTCTTGCAATAGAAGTGATTCCATTGTCTTACTCTCTTTGTTCTTATTGTGTGTGCGCGTGTGTGTGTATGTGTGTGCATGCTTGTGTGCTTCTCACTCACGCACTTGTGCTTCCACTTGCTCGTGGTCTTCATACCATCCTCATGTCTTCCCGGATTGACATTAAAGGAGGTGCTACTCATCACTGAGCTACAACCTCCTCCATCAAATCTTAATGTCTGAATATACTTCCGCGTCTACTTTTCCACCATAGCTTTAAAAATCTAGAAGTGATTGAACACCTCACTCTTCTCCTTCATGAAATATACCCACACTTTTTGTGTATGGTCATCAATGAAAGTAACATAAAACCTGCAACCGCTCATAGATGTGGTCTTTGCAAGACCCCAAACATATGTATGTACTATTTCTAGTATATTCTCACTAACATGCTTGTCATGTGGAAATGATGCTCTTGGTTGTTTTCCAAATTGACATGCTGCACATACCTTTTGCATCTCTCCAACCTTGAAATTTGGTAGTCCATGGACAATTTCCTTTGACTGCATCATTTTCAGCCTTTGCAAGTTTGCATGTCCAATTTGTTTGTGCCAAATCTCTATATCAGCAATGACTGCACCTTTTGCAAACATGGCTGCATTCATTTCAAGAATTTTCAAGAACATCCTACCCACTTTGTTTCCTTTGGCAATCAATCTTCCATCCCATTTGTATTCTTCTACATATAACCCATCAGCATGGAACCTGACTTGTGATTTTTAGGGTGTAGTCACTTACCAACATGCCCTTCTTCTCCAATGTATGTAGCTCGTTCTTGAGTTGCAATTTCCGTGCCTTTGTATTGGTCTCATACAATGTGACCAAACTATTCCAAGCCTCAATTGGAGTCTTGGGATCCTGTATGTGCCCAATCATGCTATGCTATATGCTAACAAATAGCCAATACATTACCTTTCGTGCTCCTTGATTCCATTCCTCATATGCTCTTAATTGATCTGCTGTCCGATTCCTCTCTCGTAATTGTGGAGCATTTCCATTCTCTCCTTTGATGTACTTCCAATAGCCTTTTCCCATCAGGAGATTCGTAATTCTGAATCTCCAAGCATGGAAGTTGTTCTTGTCCAACTTATCACTCATAAGCTGACTCATTCCATCTGCGTTTGCCATTTTTGCAGCAATTCACAACACTACAAGTAGCACTTCTGCTTGAACATTGTTGCACTATGATGTGACAGTTCGATCTCAGAAAAACACAATTTTCGTGTATCAAAAATACAAAGAATCACTCAAAATTTTGGATCTCGAATATATGAGTGTTGCTAAACATGATGCAAGTTGCAATTTCCAAAATTGACCTGGTTTTTTTGTGGGCCCGATCTTGCAGGGTCGAAATAGAGATCGAGATGGCTCCAAAACTT
Organism: Ceratopteris richardii; assembly: GCA_020310875.1. Classification (NCBI taxonomy): domain Eukaryota; kingdom Viridiplantae; phylum Streptophyta; class Polypodiopsida; order Polypodiales; family Pteridaceae; genus Ceratopteris; species Ceratopteris richardii. The sequence goes on along the minus strand of CM035426.1, from coordinate 135,289,069 downwards.
CGATACCCTCTATTAGATTATCCTTCCTAGAAATATACTTTCCAAGTTTTATCACATGAAACACTGGATGGACTCTACAATTTGGAGGAAGCTCTAAATTGTATGCAACATCATTATGCTTCTTAACTATCTTCCAAGGTCCACAAAATCTTGATGAAAGCTTAATGCACTTCCCTTTGGATAGTGAAGGTGATCTTGCTAGTCTTTGAAGTAAAACTCTTCGTCCCTCTTCAAACACTCTAAGGTATATCTTCCTATCAGAATATTATTTTTTCCTATCAATTTCTTGCTACATCTTGGCTTTAGCTATTTCTAAATTTACTTGGAGATTCACCTAGAACTCCAAAGCATTAGGACGTTTCTTTGGCATTCCTATGGTACTAGAAGAAGTAGGATTCATACCATAATTCATCTCAAAAGGAGACATTCCAATCAATCTATCAGGTCTATTAATATAAGAAAATTCTACTAATGGAAAATAACTATCCCAATATGTTTTCCTCTCAGACACATATGCCCTCAACATGTCCTCTAGAATCTGATTGACCCTTCTAATCTCACCATTTATGTGTTGATAGTAACCACTACTCATTTTGAATGACACTTTCATCTTGTCAAAAACAAACTTCTAGAAGCTTCCTGTGAATCTAACATCCCTATCTAAATCTATGGATGTTAGTAACCCATGCAATCTAAAGACATGTTGTATAAACTCAACTATGTGTGGAGCTTCTACCCTCCCTTGTGTGGGTATAAAATGATACATGTTGCTCAATCTATCTATCACTACTAGGATAGCTTGCAACATACCATGATCTTGCAACACTTTCAAAATCACATGAGCTTGCAACAATCTCAAATGCCCACATAATAATCAATAACCACTCCAAGCACCCTCTATGAAAGCATACAATCCCCTTGTGATTTTTTCCCCCTTTATTCTAGCTCAATTGTTCAAATCCTAATGTAAATTTGTGAGGCTTCAAAGTACTAGAGGACCTTGAAAATGGCCTAGGATCCTTAGACTTGCAAAGCCTTAGAACCCTCATCAATAGCTTGGACTTTGAAGTCTCACTAGAGCCTTGACTACCCTCCTCTCTCTTTGATGGAAAAAAATGGGTAGCGTTTGTAATTCTTGGACAATGCTTGTGGACTAATGTGCAAAAGCACCAATTTCCTATCAATGCCTTCTTTCTTTATAGTTGTGATGACCATATATACACTTGCACCCATGTAGTCATGTGCATATGGATGAAAATACTCATGTGCACCCTATACACTCTTAGAAGCTAATGATATGGTCGATAATTATACCTTCTTCAGCTCCCACATCTATGCATGTTAGTGTTGTAACCTTATTTTCCACCCTCTATAGGGACTTTTTGTGCAATGGTTTCCTATTGTAACCGACCATGTTGCCCCTCTTTTCCTTTGTTGCATATGCCTCAACAAGTTGAAAACCCCCTAATGAAACAAGTGGATAAGTTTGATTGTTATTCCTCTTTTACTCCTACTTAAACAACATCCCCCCTTGACTAATGTGCTTCCCAAGCTTTATGTAGCTTCATTGATACATAATAGTATAATCCAATTCAATACCCATTTTTAATGTTGTTGCAAAATGGTCTCCCCCAATCTCAATGTAGAGACATGTTATCTCATTTCTCTCTTCGCTACAAAGGTTGATCCCTCATCCCTCTATTGAAAAGGAATAACACAAGGCTCAATAGCATACCTTCAAGGGTTTTTTCCACAACCATAAGACCTACTGTCACTCCCTGTTCAAGATGAACAGGGCAAACCCATGGTAAAGGTTCAAGGTATTGTTAAGCTACCAGTGGAACAATAGTGCCCATTCTCTTTTTTACATATAAAATCCCCAAATGAATTATCTAATGATCCACCACAAGAGTAAATGATTTTCTAAGTCCCTCCATGGGTTGAAATGAAGAAAATATATAGAGAAGTGAAGATGATGATGGACTTTTTGCAACTCTAATTGAAAGAATGGAAAAGAAAGGGAAGACCTAACCCTAAGATGTATTTCTAACTATTTCTAGTTATCTAACTACCTAAATATGTAAATGTAAAAATGATGAATATGCACTCAAATCACAACCACGTTTTCCATAAACACATACTTCATGCGTGAATTTACCATCATGCAAAGCATTTGACAAGCATGCCCCTAGCAACAATGCCAAAAGTGTTCATGTCATAGATACAAATGCACAAAAACATATTGACATCAAGCAAGAATATTTGCACACTAAATTGTCAATCCATAGAGCAACCAATTGGTGGCATGAAGGTTACACATTGTAAGATGGCAGTACACATATACACAAGAAGAGAGAGAGCAAGCACACACATAGGTGTCAACACACACATGCATGCACACACCCACTCACAAGTGATCAAGTGACAATGTGCTCCAAGAAGCTCTTGTATTGCTCAAGATAAAATTACAATGTTCAAAAGAGATCAGTCTCTACCAAGCTCACTCACAAATGAGAGCACTTTTGTCAAGAGAAAGGAGATAAGGAAGAGAGCTCTCACACACTCTTGCACATAAGGAGAGGTGCACATATAGGTTGAGGCAAGAAGAATGATCTTCTTCTACTTCTTCTATTGCATAAAGAGAATATACAAGAATGATCTAATACAACAATACAACTAGTGTTGGGAATGATGGATGGACAGCTCAAGAAATGAGTTGGTACTGCTAATCCATGCTTTGTACCTACCCTATTTTGCTTCAGACTTGTGTTGTAGATCCCTTTAGCTTTCCAATGACACTAAATAAGTGCCTATGTTCTTTGGAGATGATGCTTTAAACAATTTGATCAAGACAGATAAGTTTGCAACTAGCTAGTGACCAAAAAGTTGTTATTTTGGTCTTCATACCTGCTGGAAGTTTTGCTCAGTACTCATAGTACAATAGCAATTAGGAAAATTCCTTTTGAGGGTATCTAATTTGCTTAGAGAGATAATGATTCCAAGTGGAATTACTTTAAATGATAGACTACACACTGAGCAATGTCTTTAGCATGTAGAAGCTTACCCTCGACTTTTTAGAAGATGTGTAGAGAATGACCAGTGACCACTTCGAGACTATTTTCTCCCAATTGGCTAAAATGAAACTTCTTCGAACTTTGACAGCTTGTAGTAGACTTTGAGCTGGTTCCAAGTAGCTATAGAACATTGAAAATGATGGAGTAATACAAGTACACTGTTCTAAGTGACAATGATAGAGAGACCAACAGAGATACTTAATGATGTGTATGTATTATGAAACATGTTTTTACAACATCATTGGCAAATGAATGATGCCAAATGATAGTGAGGTGAGTTAGCACTGAAGTGTGCTACTCAACCTCTACAAATGATCAATGAATGGCTCTCTAAGGGAGTGTCAATGGCCGCAAGACTTCCAAGTACTTTTATAGTTGCTTCCTTCAATTTGAATTTTGAAATTCAAATGAACTTCCACCTAAAGATTTCTTCCTCTAAATGAGGAGATGTTCTCTCATGAGAAAACTCGTACCATAAAGTTCTCCTAACTTCACAAGTTTAGTGGCTTTACAAGATTCTTCTAAGTCAAATGAATTTTACACTAGTTAATGGTAAAAAAGGTATAAGCAATGGGTCATGTGGTTCTTCAATTGTTTGCACATAGTAATTCCAACACCTAACCAAGTGTCAAGGCTTGGCATTTGCTCCAAAACCTCCCCCTCAAGCCAAACATCTTGACTTGGTCTTCTTCATCAATCCTCTTGAATGTCCTACAATCCAATCATAGCTTTAAACCTGCAAAGTTTAGTATCAAGTGCTTTGGTCAATAAATCTGAACATTTCATATTAGTTGATACATATGCCAATTGAATCTCTTTGCTCAATAGCTTCTCTCTCACATAATGATAGTGAACCTCTATATGCTTGGTTCTTGCATGATAGATAGGATTTGTTGCAAGATGTAAAGAACTAGTATTGTTACCAAAAATCATTGGTGAGTTAGAATGTAGTCCCAAATCTAAATATAGCAATCTGATCCATATGGCTTCTTGTGTAGCATTGGCTAATCCCCTGTATTCAGCTTCATTTGAGGATAAAGCAATAGTAGGTTGCTTTTTTGAAGACCATGAAATGGGCTTGTCACCTGCAAAAGAAAGATAACCTGAGGTACTCCTCTTGTCATCCTTACAGCCTGCCCAAACTGCAACTGAGTATAGTTTGATATCCAAATCTGAAGTATATGGAAAGTATACACCTTGATTTTGAGTACCCTTGAGATACTTCAAAATCCTCTTGGTAGCGTCCAAAAGAGGTGCTCTAGGTTTGTGCATAAATTGACTTAAGACACTTACTCCATAAGCAATGCCAATCCTTGCTAATGTAGCATAGTTCAGGCTTCCTACTATGCTTTGATATCCTGCAATGTCTTCAAGTACATCACCTTCATGAGCACTTAATTTTTTATTTACCTCCATAGGAATGCTAGCTATCTTGGCATTCTCCAATTGAAACTTCTTTAACATGTCTTGCACATACTTTCTTTGAGTAATAACCAAATTCCAGAATTTGTATAGACTAGTTCAAATCCAAGAAAATACTTTGGTGATCCTAGATCACTGATTTTGAACTCCTGCATCATTAGGTGTTTGATTTGTTTGATGCCATTGGCATCACTACCTATAAGTATGATATCATCAACATACACGCATAGGTATATCACCTCTGAATTACTTCGCTTGAAAAATAGAGAAGTATCTGCTTTGCTCATGATGAATCCTTGATCTTGAAGGTATGTAGTCAACCTATGGTTCCATGCCCTAGGTGCCTGCTTCAATCCATAAAGAGCTTTGTTTAGTTTTCATACATATTTTACCTTGCTTGGGTATTCATAACCAGGAGGTTGAGCCATGTAAACCTCCTCTAAAATCAAGCCATTAAGAAAAGCATTTTTCACATCCAATTGGTACATATTCCAATTCCTTGATGATGCCACACTTACCAATACCCTGATGGTTGGCATTTTGGCCACAGCTGAGAAGGCCTCTTCATAATCAATTCCTTGGGTTTGTGCAAAACCCTTAGCCACAAGTCTAGCCTTATACCTATTTATAGAACCATCTAAATTTCTCTTGACTTTGTAAATCCATCTAGAACCAATTACCTTCATTGATTCCTTTTTTGGCACTAGCTCCCAAGTATCATCCTCCTTAAGTGCTTCAATTTCTTCATCCATAGCTTCCTTCCATTCTGCCTTGGTCTTTGCCTCTTCATATGATGTAGGTTCCTCACATGATAAATCCTTAGTAAGATAAATAGAGTGCTTGGTAACTAAAGAAGTGTCATACCCATATCTGATTGTCTTATTGCTCTCCCTTTGTGATCTTCTAACTGCTTGGTTGGATGATTCAGGTATGTCTTCCAACCTCTTCATTTTGATTTTGCCCTTTGATTTCCATGCCTCGAATTCTTCTAGGTTGATGATGTCCGCATCATCTCATTTGATGTCTTCGCTTTGGCTTGGCTCCTCCATGGTGAGGCTTGGAAACTCCTCTTCCAAGTCATATGGAAATTTAACCTTCCTGCATTCACTTTCAAACCAAGAATCATTCTCATCAAACACAACATCTCTACTCACCATAAAACCTTTGTTGGATGGATTATAAAATCTGTACCCTTTCTTATTTAAATCATACCCTATGAAGATTCACTTTTCTACCTTAGGGTCTACCTTACCTTTGATTTGCGATGGGATATGCACATAAGCAACACATCCAAAGATCCTGCAATGATCAAGTGATGGCGTCCTACCATGCCATGCTTCATATGGGGTCATCCCATCAACTCATTTGGATGGCAACCTATTAATAAGATACGTGGTAGTAGATACACTCTCTGACCACAAATAATTAGGTAACCTTTGCTCATTTAGCATTGACCTAGTTGTTTCAACAATCAACATATTTCTCCTCTCTGCCACCCCATTTTGCGCAGGGGTATACCTTGTTGTAATTTCCCTTTTGATTCCTCTATCCTGCAAGAATGCATCGAAATCATTTGAGAAGTACTCACCTCCTCCATATGACCTTAGTCTCTTTAGACTTCTTCTTGTTTGGTTTTCCACAAGTGCAAGATACTTCTTAAAGCAACTAAACACTTCATCTTTGTGCTTCATAAAATACAAGATAGTCCACCTACTAAAATCATCAATGAAAGACACATAGTACCTTGAGCTAGAAATTGAAGGGTCTTTGCTTGGTCCCCACACATCTGTGTGGACAAGCTCCAAGTAATCCTGATGCGTGTAGCCTTTCTTTGAGAAGGGTAACCTGTGAGATTTACCAAACTGACATGCACCACATTTATAGATCATGTGTTGCTTGGATACATTAGGTATCCCAAGCACACATTGATATCTACATATTTGCTTTAAAGTTATCTCACCAATATGCCCTAATATTTTATGCCAAATCTCAAGCTCTGATAATGTTTGATCCTTGTAATTATAGAGTGCAATATACCTTATATCTTCCAGTTCAAATGTAAATAATCTACCTGTCTTTTCTCCCTTGGAAATTCTCTTGAATCCATGTTGGAGATCCTCCACAAATGCTCCATATTTGTTGAACCTAACCTACAAACCCTTTTTCGCAATCTGTCCAACACTCATCAAGTTCTTGGTGATTGTAGCTACATAAAGAACCCTGCTCAATAGATTTCTATTCCCATCAAAGGTTTTAACATTTCCTACCTTGACCATTGAATGCTTGGTGTCATCACCTGTTTGTACTTGGTGCTTTCCCTTAGGTTCATCAAGGTTAGAGAGAAGAGCTACATTTCCTGCCACATGGTTTGAACAACTCGAGTCAATATAGAAGAGGTGTTCATCATTCATACCTTGTGTAGAGGAGGTACTGGGGTATCCACTTCCAACAATATCAAATTTTATACATTTCGAGTACTCCGTCTACTCAAGGGGGGTTCTCCCTAGGGAAGTATACCCTGTGACATTCATGTGTGTAGGTACCTTCACTGATAACAGAGAAACCAATAGAAGTGGAAATGTACAGTTGTAGAGAAAGGATCAATGACAAGTGCTTTTGAGAGAGGAAATCACTTCGTAACTTTGAAAATGATTACAGAGAGCTAAAATACTACAAAAGGATGTAACAGTGGGCTAGCATGCCATTCCAAAACTAACTAGCAACAATACAAGAGTGAGACCAACAAAGTGAATACAATAAAGATGATGACTTGATCCTGAAGAAATTCACCGATGCATGCGAATGACTAGATCCAAGCCACTCAATCACCCTGTAATGCTAATCACCAACTCCATTGGAGGCCCACGCTCTGTATACTCATCACAGAGTGACCTCCAATAGTGTGCCTGTAGCAACAGAGTGCAGAGAGTAGACCAAAAAAAATAGCCTCAACTAGCATCAACAAATGACGGTAGTGATGATACGCAATAGTCCACACGATTCAGATTACACCCGCCAAATGAGTGCCAAACATCTATTTATATAGACTCCAGAGTGGCCAAGGGTGGCCTTGCCAAATTCCAGCCTTAAGTGTCGCACGTGCCAAAGTGGTGGTCAAAGAGGTGGAGGAGAGGACTAATTTTGGCTCTGGTAGCCAACTTCAATAAGGCCCCCAATTTTAGCTTCTGACACCGCCAAAGCTAAGTGGCAATATTCCCTGCATTACTTTTCACTCTGACATATCACTAACAATATATATTCCACCTCATGGTGGAGCCTGTCATAAGTCGGTAGTCGCCCTCCAAGGATGTCATCACATAGTCGCCCAATGATGTGGAGTTAGCCAGGAGTGGTTGGTGGCCTCGCCCTTGCTTTTCTAGAACTGGTGGTCGCCTAGATTTGAGAAGTCTGAAATTTGGTGGTCACCCATGTCCATGTAGAAGGTGAGTGATCGCCTTTGGAGAGGGTTGGGAGAAAAGGGGTGGTCGCCCTAATAAACCCGAGAGTGTTGATCGCCTAATTTCCATAAGACCACATGGGCGGTCGCCTTGCTTTTATCTCACAATGAGAAGTAGGTGGCCCAAATACTCTTTGTAATACAATTGCAATATAAGCATCTCATAAAAAGTAGTGCAAGATAGGGTGAGTACTCACATTTATCTTTGTGTTCCTTGCAACATGAGCCGAGCATACACCCCAGGTAAGAAGACGGAGCTTGATCTTCAAGAAGTGACAAACTCCTTGTGATAAGGAGAGGCATTTGAGGCGAGCGTACATCCCATTCTTTGGTATGAAGAAAACAAGGCTCCATGAAAATAACGAGAGGCAAGTGAAATACAAATATGACATGCTTTCTTTCGAACAAGGCGAGTGGTCGCCTATTATGCCATTGAAGCATTATTTCAACTCCATATAGATTCCTTGAAATAAGGCGTCGCCTATGCCTCCATGCTTTCACCACCATATGGGTGTCGCCACATTTCCATGTCAATGATTTGAGGAGGTCGCCTTGTTTAAGGAATATCATGTGATGAAGGCGTCGCCCACTTTGTTGCGCTATTGCCCCAAGAAAGGAAGGCGTCACCTTCTTGTTTTTTTGCAAGAGTCTAATCGAAGGCATCGCCCTCCTTTTGCTAAGAATCAATTCTTTGTTTTACTTTTTCTCCCAAAATCAAGGTGAGTGATCGCCCAATCCATTGTGTTTCCTTTCCTAAAATCAAGGCGAGTGAGCGCCCATGTCTTTGTAAGGAATTAAGACTGGCTTCCCTTGCTTTAACGTGTTTCTTCCACGCTTTGGCATTTGAGTACAATTGCAATTTGATTTCTTATAACATATAAGATTGGAACTCCCTAGAAGAAGTTCATATGGGTGAAGGGTTGAACAAAGGGCTAGAGCTTGCCAATAGAGTGTGTTTTCTGCTACATACCTGCACGGTTAAGAGTCACCAAAGTTGATTGTCTTGCATCCACTTCCTCCCAAAGACTTTGCTTCAAATTGCTCATGCTTTAACACTTCCCAGAAGCTTCTCCTCAATTAAAGTCAATCAAATGCTAGCAAGCTCACCTGCTCTACAGACCCCCACATCAAGACATTGCACCGTTCCGGTGCAACAACTCATTTATTTGCTTATTCCATCAAACAAAATGAACTGCATAAAATGAGAAGAGCTATGGTATGTACAGTGAGTGAATTCCATCTGCTTGCATCAATTCAAATAACTTTTCACCCTGGAGATGTTGACCAGGGGCAGCCTTTCACCCTGCAAGTCCTCTAAATGAACTGCTCCTTGTGATAATACCTTTATCACTTTGTAGGGCGCTATCCATTTAGGTGCCAATTTGGTGGATGTCGACGGGATCTGATGCACCAGGACCAAAGATCCTTCCTGTACTTTATTAGTCCTTAAATACTTGTCATGCAACCGTTTGCATTCCTCTTGCTTTACCTGCAGTTTCCTCATTGTTGCTTCCCTATATTCTTCCAATGCCACAAGTCTTCTAATGGGAGGCTCAATTCCAATGGTTCTGGCTCCAATTTCCTTCTTGAAATGGTGCCAAGGCCTCTTTACCATATACTAAGCGGAATGGACTCTTGGACTGATCGGTCCAACAAAATCAAGACCCCATCATTCAAAAGGTAGCCATCCTGTAATGGTTGAAAATTCAATTTGGTTGGCCTAGGAGCACATCTCTGGCAGATGTCGCACTGCTTAGCAAATTTGATTGCATCTTTGTATATCTGAGGCCACCATAGTCCCTTGTGGATAATTTTGTGAGCCAAATCCTCTCCCTTCAGATGCCCTTCGCTGTGTGTTGCTCCAAGCAAAAAGTTTACTTCTTCTGGAAAAACACACTTTCTCAAGATTCCATCCTGACAATATTTGTATAAATTTCCATTTATGAGTGAGTAAGGTTTGGATTTAAGGAGTAATTTTCTCTTTTCTATTGGTGTTAGGTGTTTGGGGAATTTTCCAACTGAGAGGAACTGAAGAATTCCATCATACCAATCAGTTTGCATTGCAACCAGAAAAAGAGTACTATCCACCAGTTCATCGTTAATACTTGTTGCCTTTTCACTCAGAGCAGTCCTTGATACATGATCCGCCATATAGTGCTCTTTCCCTGGCTTAATATGAATATCAAAATCAAATTCTTGAAATAGCAATAACCATCGCCAAATCCTTCCAGCTACTCTAGGCTTGTTAATCAAGTACTTCAAAGGCTGATGAACAGATATGACAATAAAATGCACACCTAGTAGGTAATGCCAAAATTTTTGAAGAGTGAATACGATAGCCAAACCTTCCCTTTCGGTAGTGCTGTAGTTCCTTTCTGTTTTGGTAAGCAATCTTCTAGCATAGGCGATAGGTTGGTCTACCTTATGTGATGATGGTTGAGCCAAGACTGCTCCAACTGCATGAAGACTAGCATTTGTATGCACATGGAACTCTAATGACCAATTAGGAACAGTTAAAAGTGGAGCAGTACATAGCCTCAATTTTAGTTCGCAAAATGCTTTCTCAGCTTCAGGACTCCATGAGAAAGGAACATTCTTACTTGTAAGCCTGGACAAGGGCTTAGCTATTTCTGAATACATTCTGATAAATCGTCTATGGTATCCTGCATGGCCTAAAAAACTTTGTACTTCCTTTGGAGTTCGTGGAATCGGCATGGAGAGGATAGCAGTGATCTTTGCCGGATCAACGGTTATCCCTTCGGCCGATACTATATGACCAAGGAGAGTGCCTTTAGTGACCAAAAAATGACATTTTGCAGGATTTAACTTCAAACCTGTTTTGAGACACTGCTCAAAGATTTCCTTCAGATTTTCCAAGTGATCATGGAAATCTTGAACTATTGCTCTCCTATCCGTGCCTGAAAACACTGAAAAGTCATCCATAAAAATGCGCAGAAAGGTGGTTAACCATTTCCCTAGTATCAGATACATTGTTCTATTAAAGGAAGGTGGTGCATTTTTCAAGCCAAAAGCCATGCGAGTATAAACATAAGTGCCCCATGGAGTAACAAAGGCCGTTTTGTCTCTATCTTCAGGATGAATCACTATCTGGTTGTAGCCACTGAAACCATCAAGAAAACTATATAGAGTGTGTCCAGCTACTTCTTCAAGCACCTGCTCTGTGAATGGTTGAGGAAAGCCATCTTGAACAGTCACCTTATTTAAAGCACGAAAATCAACACATACTCTTATTTTGCCACTATTTTTCTTTGGTACAATGACCATGGAAGAAAGCCACCTTGAATGTTCTACTGGAACAATAATACCTGCCTCTTCCAATCTTGTTATTTCTAGTTTTACTGCCTCTGCATACTTTGGATTGAGACGATAAGGCCTACTTCTTGCAGGTGAAGCTCCTTCAACTAAAGGTATTCGATGTAATCCAAGCTCCTCTGGTATCCCTGTTAGGTCTTTGTAGGACCATGCGAATACATTTTTGTAGGAAAAAAGTAGAGAAGTTACCTTCTGTAGTAAAGAGGGATAATGCCACAACCAAGAGGCCAAGCGAACTATTTGAGGGTTCTCTTCATCTCCAAGATTTACTTCTTGAACAAACGTTTCAGAATTGGAATCACTTGAAAATTCATTCCCACTGTATGCAGGAGCAGAGTTCAACTTATGATCCGCAATCGGTTCCTTGATCCATCCTAAAGGTATATTTGAAAATGGGAGGTCTTGTCTAGAATGAAGGTCAAAATTAGCCTCCTCAGATGCATGCACACCTTTATCACTTTCTGGTCCTGCAAGCATAAAATCATCCAATTTTTCATGTTTACCTGTCTTCTCATTATATATCATTGTAGTGGCACCTATTGTCAAATTTTGACTACCCAGGTCTAGTGGCCCAATTAGAGGTTTCAGTCCTTCAAGAGGTGCCTGCAAAAGATAAGCTCGACTACCTTGCTTCAGAGAAGTAGTGAGTTCCAGAGGGAGGATTTGCCCATTTTGGCCACTATTGGCTAAGTGCACAACTTGGGCCTCATGACGCCCACTTGGGCCACCACCAGCTAGGTGCCCAACTTGGGCTTCCTGGTGCCCAATATGAGCGAGGTGCCTAATTTGGGCCTCATGGTGTCCAATTTTTGCTTCTTCCTCTAGTTTCTTGCGATCACATATCTTACTCTTTTCCATACTGTTCAAGTGAAAAACATCAATTTTTTCCTCTTTTTGGCCTCCTTGGGTTGCTTCTATAAAATCCTCATTTACTTCACATATCTCCACTGTGCAGCATTCTGCACTCCCCATCATCCAATTTAATAGGGTATCATCTTCAGAAGGCATTACCTGAGTGTCCATTGTATACCCAGTAGCCTTGTTGATGTCTGATCCTTCTTCCAAATGTATCTGTAATTGATTGTTAGTACATGTGGAAATCCATAACTTGTTCTTTCCCCAATCCTATAGAGCCTTTGCTTGCCTTAGCCAAGGCCTTCCCAAGAGTAGAGGGTATGAGGTCTCCTATGGCAGGGCAATAACAACAAAGTCTAGAACAAAGTGACAACCCTGCACTATCATAAGTACCTTTTCAACAATGCCAAGTGGTGCAACCCGACGTTGATCTGCTAATGTAACTGTGAAGGGTGCTACCTTCGTGGGATTCAACTTTAGTTTCTTCATGGTGAAATCTGGCATCAAATTGATGCCAGAACCTCCATCTATGATAACACCTGTGAGAGCTTCATCCTTTATAAAAACAGATAATCTTGAGCTCTGATAGTCAGCCACAGGTGCAGGGGGAAAGTCAACCATAAAACCATCTATGCTAGGAGGTGGGCACAAGCATGCAGAGTGTATAATCTTCAACAAATCACTTCTTACTTTTGAATACCTCTCAAGATTTCCTCAATGTTCACCTCTTGTGTGTCTTCCTGAGGACTTGTTGGTTGATCTTTTAGCAAAGTAGTCACCCTCTCATAAGCTCCTTCAATGTCTGCTTGGTCCGTCCATCCCGCCTTCTTTTCCTCATCTCTATCTTTGCGTCCTTGTTGTTCCTCCCTATAGGCTGTTGCCGCTTGCCTGGCTCTAGTCATCATTGGCATTGACGAAGATGAAACAACATAAGACTGAGTGGTCATACCTTCTACTTGTGGGGAGAATGCAATCATGTGAATTGGAGGAGGGCGGCTCCTTGGGCAATCTCTGGTACAGTGATCCTTAGCATCTGGACAATGCTGACAGGGAGGTGCACCTTCTGGTAAGGAGCACTTGTTCTGTATATGGCCATACTCATCACAGCGATAACACATCAGTGGCCTATTATATCTAGGCCGAGTTGGACGGGTCTCTTCTCTATTAGGTGCATTCGAAGTACTAGCATAATATGCATCCAAAGCTTGATGGTTACCTTGTTGTTGTGCTCCCTTGAGGTAGTAGCAGTCTCTAGCTTCATGACCATCTTTGCCACAGAATTGACAACAACCTTGTTAGGACAATTAACATTGGAATGTCCACTATTGCTACATATTGTACACCAAACCTGTCTTCGTATGTCCTGTGTAGTCCGCAAATCTTCGAGCTCACGATGAAGTTGAGCTACTTCATCAACAGTGTGGGGCGGGGGCGCCGGCACGACCTTCTCTTCTTGGCGACTTTGCTGCATTCTTAAGGCTTCCAACTCCTTCCTGAGTTGCCCGATAGGATCCAAGTCTGATGCATAATTTGGTTGGGCCTCCCCTTCAAAATGTAGTCTAGCCTCCTCAATGCACGATGCAATTGCAACAAAATCATCAAGTGTTGCATCCAATCTAAGAGATTCACGAAGCTTCTGCTAAGATGACTTGGGCACAGCTTTCTCTATCCATTTTTTTACCAAGAAATCACCTGGAGCATGTGGCAGACGTGAAACAAGTGCTTTTGTTCTAGTGTGAAGTTCATGAAAGGATTCACCTGATCTCAATTTTAGGTTCTCTAGCTGATCTAGAGCTCTTTCAAAGGAGTTGCTTGGTCGGAATGTCTGCGAGAATGCCGTCTTCAGTGCCTCCCATGTAGTGAAGTGTCCGTCTGCATATTGACTATACCATTTGTCTGAAAGGCCTTCCAATGTAGATGGGAAGAGTACCAACATTGCATCCTCTCGGTTCTGCAATCCTCGTCCATGGCATAACGAGACGAATCTCCTCACGTGGTCATCCGCATCCTCATAAGCCAATCCCTTAAATGTAGGGAACTTGATGTTCAACCTAGAGAGTAAATGAGAAAGATCCTCCATTGGCACCGGTGCTTCTTCTGAAGTATCAGAGGAAAAATCTAATGTCCTCCTCAGCTTCTCTTTTGAAAGCGGGGTTGAAGCCAATTCGATGGAAAAATTTAAAGGTAGAGGGGTACTAGCCGAAGGTAGAGCTGACTTCTTGAGGCTCCTTTGTACACGAAGGGGCTCTCTGTCTACTCGAGTGTGGGTCATGTACCCACTCACAGAATGCAAAAAATCAAGAAATTAATGCAACAACAACTATATAGTGCACACTAAATACCTCACAAAAATGCAAGATCCCACCGGATGTGCCAAACTGTAGAGGAGGTACTCGGGTATCCACTTCCAACAATATCAAATTGTATACATTTCCAATACTCCGTCTACTCAAGGGGGTTTCTCCTTAGGGAAGTATACCCTGTGACATTCATGTGTGTAGGTACCTTCACTGATAACAGAGAAACCAATAGAAGTGGAAATGTACAGTTGTAGAGAAAGGATCAATGACAAGTGCTCTTGAGAGAGGAAATCACTTCGTAACTTTGAAAATGATTACAGAGAGCTAAAATACTACAGAAGGATGTAACAGTGGGCTAGCATGCCATTCCAAAACTAACTAGCAACAATACAAGAGTGAGACCAACAAAGTGAATACAATAAAGATGATGACTTGATCCTGAAGAAATTCACTGATGCATGCCAATGACTAGATCCAAGCCACTCAATCACCCTGTAATGCTAATCACCAACTCCACTGAAGGCCCACGCTCTGTATACTCATCACAGAGTGACCTCCAACAGTGTGCCTGTAGCAACAGAGTGCAGAGAGTAGACCAAAAAAAATAGCCTCAACTAGCATCAACAAATGATGGTAGTGATGATACGCAATAGTCCACACGATTCAGATTACACCCGCCAAATGAGTGCCAAACGTCTCTTTATATAGACTCCAGAGTGGCCAAGGGTGGCCTTGCCAAATTCCAGCCTTAAGTGCCGCACGCGCCAAAGTGTCAAAGAGGTGGAGGAGAAGACTAAGTTTGGCTCTGGTAGCCAACTTCAATAAGGCCCCCAATTTTAGCTTCCGACACCACCAAAGCTAAGTGGCAATATTCCCTGCATTACTTTTCACTCTGACATATCACTAACAATATATATTCCACCTCATGGTGCAGCCCATCATAAGTCGGTAGTCGCCCTCCAAGGATGTCATCACATAGTCGCCCAATGATGTGGAGTTAGCCAAGAGTGGTTGGTGGCCTCGCCCTTGCTTTTCTAGAACTGGTGGTCGCCTAGATTTGAGAAGTCTGAAATTTGGTGGTCACCCATGTCCATGTAGAAGGTGAGTGATCGCCTTTGGAGAGGGTTGGGAGAAAAGGGGTGGTCGCCCTAATAAACCCGAGAGTGTTGATCTCCTAATTTCCATAAGACCACATGGGTGGTCGCCTTGCTTTTATCTCACAATGAGAAGTAGGTCGCCCAAATACTCTTTGTAATACAATTGCAATATAAGCATCTCATAAAACGTAGTGCAAGATAGGGCGAGTACTCACATTTATCTTTGTGTTCCTTGCAACATGAGGCGAGCATACACCCCAGGTAAGAAGATGGAGCTTGATCTTCAAGAAGTGACAAACTCCTTGTGATAAGGAGAGGCATTCGAGGCGAGCGTACATCCCATTCTTTGGTATGAAGAAAACAGGCTCCATAAAAATAATGAGAGGCAAGTGAAATACAAATATGACATGCTTTCTTTTGAACAAGGCGAGTGTTCGCCTATTATGCCATTGAAGCATTATTTCAACTCCATATAGATTCCTTGAAATAAGGCGTGGCCTATGCCTCCATGCTTTCACCACCATATGGGCGTCGCCACATTTCCATGTCAATGATTTGAGGAGGTCGCCTTGTTTAAGGAATATCATGTGATGAAGGCGTCGCCCACTTTGTTGCGCTATTGCCCCAAGAAAAGAAGGCGTCACCTTCTTGTTTTTTTGCAAGAGTCTAATCGAAGGCGTCGCCCTCCTTTTGCTAAGAATCAATTCTTTGTTTTACTTTTTCTCCCAAAATCAAGGCGAGTGATCGCCCAATCCATTGTGTTTCCTTTCCTAAAATCAAGGCGAGTGAGCGCCCATGTCTTTGTAAGGAATTAAGACAATGGCTTCCCTTGCTTTAACGTGTTTCTTCCACGCTTTGGCATTTAAGTACAATTGCAATTTGATTTCTTATAACATATAAGATTGGAACTCCCTAGAAGAAGTTCATATGGGTGAAGGGTTGAACAAAGGGCTAGAGCTTGCCAATAGAGTGTGTTTTCTGCTACATACCTGCACGGTTAAGAGTCACCAAAGTTGATTGTCTTGCATCCACTTCCTCCCAAAGACTTTGCTTCAAATTGCTCATGCTTTAACACTTCCCAGAAGCTTCTCCTCAATTAAAGTCAATCAAATGCTAGCAAGCTCACCTGCTCTACACCTTGCTTTGAAGTCATGTTCATAATCAGATGGGAATCCTCTTGATCCTCTATGTAATTGTTGTATTCTTTTCTTGATTTGTATCCTCCTTGGTAGTTATTGTTGTAATTGTTGTTGTAGTTGTTGTTGTAGCTTTGAGTATGATTGAATGTTCCTCTTGATTCTGAGTAGCCACCTCTTTGATATCCTCTTCCTCTCTGACTCTTGTAGTTCCTATAGCACTCATGTGTAGTGTGATTAAACAATCCACATATGTTGCATGGGGAAGAGTTAAAAGGTCTCCCCCTACCTTGCTTACCTCCTCTACCCCTACCTCTTGAGTTCCTACCTCTCCGTGCATAGTTACCTTGAGAAGTAGTACCTTCATCTTCAACCTTTTTGCCTTTCCCTTTCTCTTTAGACTTGCCTTTATCTATTTATAGGGCAAAAGAGTTATTACCTCTTGATGGTTCTCCTTTTTTGTTGAGCTTGGCTTCATGGGTAAAGAGTTGCCCCATGAGTGTGGTAAGATCTGGAATCTGCATGTCCATGTACAAGTCCATGGCAGTTGTGAAGCTTTCCCATTTGTCATCTGCCTTGATGCCATTGAACACTTGTCTCACTATTTGTTCCTCTTCAATCTCTTCTCCTATGCTTGCCAATTGGTCAGCCACATCTTTGAATTTGGTCACATACTTTGAAATACTTTGAGTGGTAAACTCAATCCACAATTGATTCTTTCTAGTTCTTGTGTTGGAAGAAAACTATGAAGAAAATGTATCCCAAGTCTCTTGGGATGTTTTACAGTTCCTAATATGTGGAAGAAGGAAGTTAGAGATAGAGTTAAGAAGATATCACCTTGGTAATGCATCTTTGGCACACCATGAGTTGAGTCTTTCAAGCTCCTCTCTTGTAGGTTGTCCTTTGCTTCTGAAAATGGGCATCTCCTCATCTCTTGATATGTATCCATAGAGACTCCTTCCTTGTAAGTATGTCTTCATCCTCAAGGACCATGCTTGGTACTTTTTCTTGTCCAACTTATCAATAAAAGAAGGGAAACCATATCCCATTTTACCTCAAATTGCTCTAATACCACTATTGGGAATGCTGGATGGACACCTCAAGAAATGAGTTGGTACTGCTAATCCCTGCTTTGTACCTGCCCTATTTTGCTTCAGAGTTGTGTTGTAGATCCCTTTAGCTTTCCAATGACACTAAATAACTTCCTATGTGCTTTGGAGATGATGCTTCAAACAATTTGATCAAAACATATAAGTTTGCAACTAGCTAGTGACCAAAAAGTTACTATTTTGGTCTTGATACCTATTGGAAGTTTTGCTCAGTACTCACAGTACAGTAGCAATTAGGAAAATTCCTTCTAAGGGTATCTAGTTAGCTTAGATAGCTAATGATTCCAAGCGGAATCACTTAAAATGATAGACTACACACTGAGCAATGTCTTTAGCATGTAGAAGCTTACCCCTGACTTTTTAGGAGATGTGCAGAGAATGACCATTGAGCACTTCGAGCTGGTTCCAATGAGCTATAGAACATTGAAAATGATGGAGTAATCACTGAGATATGAGCAAGACATGTACACTATTCTGAGTGGCAATGACAGAGAGACCAACAAAGATACTTAATGATGTATATGTATTATGAAACATGATTTTACAACATCATTGGCAAATGAATGATGCCAAATGATAGTGAGGTGAGTTAGCAATGAAGTGTGCTACTCAACGTCTACAAATGATAAACGAATGGCTCTCTAAGGGAGTATCAATGACCACGAGACTTCTAAGTACTTTTATCGTTGCTTCCTTCAATTTGAATTTTGAAATTCAAATGAACTTCCACCTAAAACTTTCTTCCTCTAAATGAGGAGATATTCTCTCATGAGAAAACTCATACCATAAAGTTCTCCTAACTCCACAAGTTTAGTGGCTTTACAAGATTCTTCTAAGTCAAATGACTTTTACACTAGTTAATGGTAAAAAAGGTATAAACAATGGGTCATGTGGTTCTTCAATTGTTTGCACATAGTACTTCCAATGCCTAGCCAAGTGTGAAGGCTTGGAATTTGCTCCAACAACTAGTACAATATATAAATAGCAATTCATAAAGAAAACCCTGATTCATGTGAACGAGTGAGTTAGTGAGAAACAAAAGTGCTATCACTCTTGGTAGATAAATCTGGTGAAGCTCACTAAAAGTATCCCTAATATATATCGGTGTAACCGCTATACATGTTAGAGAAATGAAACGTGGTACATGTCATCCTCAATCATCAAATGTTGAGATTTATATCTCAACACTCCTCAAGCTCAATATAATGTCCTATAATCCAAGTATCTCTCAAAACTTCTTTAGCTTGTAGAGTGCATCTCAAAGCATCTAAATGTGGTTTCCTAGAAACCTACATAATTTGTCTTTGAAGTCCCATAATGTAGCCTATATCAGGCCTCGTAATTGTGATATGCATCAAACTTCCCACAATTCTCTTGTACATAGTAGAATTATCTAGTACTTCACCTCATGTAACATCGAAGTTGAAATTTTGATCTAATGGGATAGAAATTGGCTTACAATCAGCCATATCATACTTTTGCATCATACTCATGACATATTGCCTTTCAGGTAACCATATACATCTTTTTGTATGTATAAATCCAACACCCATAAAGCAATGCAACACACCAAGATTTTTCATGTCAAGTTCTTGCATAAGAAGTTGCTTTACCTCTTTAATGCTTTCTTCCTTATCATCAACTACGATCAAGTCATCAGCATAAGTAGCCACAAGTATGATGCCATCATCAACCTTACTTGTATATAATGAGTTATCTACATCACACATAGAAAATCCAATCAAAGTTAAATACTCTACAATCCTTGCATGCAAAGCACGAGGGGCTTGTTTAAGCCCATACAAAGCCTTTTTCAACTTGTGACCATATTCATGATGCTTTGTATCCTTATATCCTTGTGGTTGTCCCATATTGTATAATTCTTATTGCAACATTCCATGTAAGAAAGTAGTATGCATATCTATCTTATGCAAAATCCATCCCTTTGTTGTAGCCAATGAAACAAGTTCCCTAATAGTAACCATTTTCGCTACATGCCTAAATTTTCCTCATAATCAATTCCATATGCCCGTGGATATCCTTTCTCTATCAATCACGTTTTATACATGTTTGTGATACCATTAACATTATGCTTTACCTTGTAAACCCACTTCCAACCTATGGGTTTCTTTCCTTGGAACAATGAAACCAGATTCCATGTTTCATTTCTATAAACGGAAACCATATCCGCATCCATATCTTTCTTCAAATCTACATTTCCCATTGCATCTTCAAAAAAATAAGGTTCAATATCTTGCATTACCTTGGTCATGTAAGCACAATGATGAGCCATGTAATTATCATATGTTAATCACTGCATTGAACTCTGCATCCTCCCACATCTTCTTGCTCTTGGATCACTCTTCTTCTTCTTGCATCATCTACATGTGCCTTTCTTACTCCTGGAGTCTTCATAGGTGGAAATCCAAGTTCCTCATCAATGCTCTTTTTTGAACCACTTGATTCTCCATCAAAATCTTCAAAATATGTAGATGTTTTACTACCAATATAAGTATTTTCTTTATAGTTCTTTGACGAAGTTGATGATTTTTTTGGACTAAAATTTCCATGCAATCATCCACTCCAAGGGTAAGAGTTGGAACTATTGCTGGGTGACACATCTAGTCCACATAAATTTGAGATTTTGCACTTGTGTTTTAGCATTTTCTTTATCATTTGAGTTAACATTAAGTCCTTTTGCATAATGTACAAGCTTGATATTTCATCAAACATCACATCTTTGCTTACCTTCACCTATCATGTGAGCATGTTGTAACATTTATCTACCTTTTGCTCAAGGAAGTATCTAATGAAGATACATTTTTCTGCTTTTGAATCACTCTTTGTCCTTAACTCATTTGGAACATGTACATATGCAATGCAACATGTCTAATAAATTTTTCTTTTTACTTGTACACTTTCTTTGGGTGTGAATTGATGTACAAAAGTAGTTGGAGTTCTATTCATAATTTATATAGTAATGCGTACAACTTCTACCAAATAACAACGAGGCATATTTTTCTCAACCATAAAGGATTTTTTAATTCATGCAAAATGTTTTTTTTTTCCTTCAATAACACCATTATGTTGGGGTGTGTACCTACATGAAAATTTCCATTGAATTCTATTAGAAAATTATAGAATTCATTTGATATGTATTCACCTCCTTCATCAAATCTTAATGTCTGAATATAATTCCTTGTCTATTTTTCCACCATAGCTGTGAAAATCTGAAAGTGAGTAAACACATCACTCTTCTCCTTCATGAAGTATACCCATACTTTTCGTGTAACTTCATCAATGAATATGACATAGAACCTGCAACCTCCCATGGATGTGGTCTTTGTAAGACCCCAAACATTTGTATGTACTATCTCTCGTACATTCTCGCTAACATGCTTGTCATGCAAAAATTGTGCACTTGAATGTTTACCAAATTGGCATGCTTCACATATGTTTTGCATCTCTGCAACCTTAAATTTTTGAAGTCCATTGAATCGACATTATCTTGAGTATGAACCTTCTCAAGAGCTTTTTATGCCTTGTATGTCTCACCGTACAAACTTGGCATTTAAAAACGTGTTAGAATTTGTGTTTGTACAAAAAGTTGAAGATCTTGTACACCAAGCATATACTTTCTTTTCAAAAAGTCATAAACGTATTAAAGAGTTTAAATGCTTCTCTGATGGGATAAGTTAGGGAAGGAAAAAAGATATTGACACGAGATGGATTTCACTTATTAGAAGTGTAGAACATCTTTTTGAAGAATATAAATTAGACATCAATGTGGTCAATATTATGTCTTTAAGTAAAGTAATACAAAAAGGAAAAGCTCATAATTTGTTGCAAATGTTAAGTGATGTGGAAACTCTTCTTTATCTTGGAGGAATGTTACCTTTGTTAAGAGAAATGAATAATTTGATAAAACTTTCTCAATCAAGGGGTATTTATGTAATGGAATATGCAGTAGCAAGAAAAATGACTTGAATGCACTTAGAAACTTTGTATTCTGAGACATCAAGTTTTTGTTGATATATTTAGGTAGTGATGTGTGTGAACACACTAGGACCTGTTGGAGTTAGACGTCTGCGGAAGCACGCGAACAGCACAAGGAAGAAGAAGAAGCTTGGAGCACAACACACAAGACTGAATGTATTACTAGAGAATGTACAAAGATAAGTAGCCCATTAGGGCAATAGGCGTATGTACAAGCCGGGGGAAAAAAACCTCCTAAAGAGGGAAAAAAGTGCCCCGGCGGTCCTAGAGTGTTCACACACATCACTACCAAAATATATCAACAAATCCCCCCTGGGAGTGATGCGGTGAACAAGGAGCTGGCACTCATGTATAAGGAAGTGCCGAGCTATGTGGAAATCACTCCACAAAAGGAAGTAAGCCCAAAGCTTTGCGGAAAGCTTCAAACTTCTCCCTAGGCAGAGCCTTCGTGAAAAGGTCTGCAATGTTCTCCTGCGTGGGCACATATGCCAAGCTGATCTCCCCAGCAGAGAACCTCTCCCTGACATAGTGATAATGCACCTCAATGTGCTTAGTGCGAGCATGGAACACAGGGTTCCTCGCAACTGCCAATGCGCTCTGACTGTCAGTGAAGATGGTGGTGGCAGAAGACTGGCCAACACCCAAATCAGCCATAAGGCGTCTGAGCCACACACACTCAACAGTCGCTGTGAAAGCTGCCCTATACTCAACCTCACAACTGGAAGTGGCCACAGTAGGCTGCTTCTTGCTCAACCAAGATATACATGAGCTACCAAGCATGAAGCAAAAACCACTGGTGGACACACGAGTGTCATAGCAACCAGCCCAATCTGAGTCAGAAAAAGCATGCAAATCTGGCGGTAGTGATCCCCCCTTGGGATAAAACAACCCAAGTAGCCGAGTACCACTCAAGTAGCGAAAGATGCGCTTAACCGCTTTCCAATGCGTGACTCCTGGGCAATGCATAAACCTGCTCATCTGTGAGACAGCAAACTGAATATCTGGCCGAGTAATGCATAAGTAAATCAAGCATCCAACAACCTGCTGATAGAGAACAGCATCAAATGCATCTCCAGCATCATGAAGACTCAATCGTAAACCTGTCTCCATAGGAGTGGCAATAGGCTTACAGTCTTCAAGGCCAAAACGCTGCAATAATGTGTCAATATATTTCGTTTGACACAAAGCCATTCCACCATCAACTTGCATAAACTGAATGCCCAAATAGTGATGCAAATGCCCCAAATCAGACATCTCAAATGAGGCATGCAAATCAGCCTTGAAATCAGCAATATGCTTCTCAAGAGGACCAGTGAGCAGCATGTCGTCTACATAGACAACAATGATCAAAAGCACATCATTAGCACGCTTAACATATAAGGTGCTTTCAGTTGGACTGTTCTCAAAACCATGTGCAATCAGATAGGCATGTATTTTCTCATACCAAGCACGTGGTGCTTGCTTTAAACCATATAACGCCTTCTTTAACCTGCACACCTGGTTTTCATGCCCTTTCTGCACAAAGCCACGGGGCTGAAAAACATACACTTCTTCATGCAAGTCACCATTCAGAAATGTTGTTTTAATGTCCAACTGATGTACATTCCAACCATGATGGGCTGCAAGTGCACAAATGCTCCGAACAGTAATCATACGGCATGTAGGTGCAAAGGATGCCTCTTTCCTGCGCATAACCCTTTGCAACAAGCCTAGCCTTATACCTGTCAACTGTACCATCAGGTTTACGCTTCAGCTTGTATACCCACTTAGTGCCAATGGCCTTCTTGCCAGGAGGCAAGTCACATAAAGACCATGTACCATTCTTCATTATAGCATCATATTCAGATTGCATAGCAGCCATCCAATTTTCTGAATTTTGTGCTTCATCAAAAGAAACAGGCTCATTCTCATCAGAGAGACTACATGCAGCCATAGCATAGCAATCTGATGCAAAGGAGGTACTATGAGAGCCTGAACGAGTACGATATGACAAAGGTGCATCTAATTTGCTGTCACGCAAAGTCTGCACCAGCCATTTTGGCATAGTTTTTGCATGTTCAATATCAGCTCTCTCATCAACAAGTGCATCATGTAAATCTGCATCAGAAATGGAATGATCTGCATCATCATATGAAACCTGCAAAGGCTGAGAAGTTGCCTCATTAGGACCAGCGCTAGCCTATCCACCTGTAAAAAGAGGCATCAAAGTATCATACATGTCTTTGGAGCTAACTGATGTCTCCTTAGTACATGAAAGCAATGGCTGAATAGCATCTTCCATAAAGACAACATCACGGCTAACCAGAATGCATTTAGTCTGTGGATGATACAGACGATAGCCTTTACTTTCAGAACTGTACCCAACAAAAATACATTTTACTGCCTTATCATCCAATTTTCTGCGATGTTGTTCAGGCACTAATGCATATGCCAAACAACCAAAAACACGTAGATGAGCAACAGATGGCTTGCGGTCATGCCAAGCCTCATATGGAGTGATAGTGTAATAAAGTAAGTCTATGATCCAAGGGTCTGGCCGGTTCAGACAGATCTGAAATCGGACACCGTTTGGTCATCCGTGTGTATGACCAAAGATCTCGAGTTTAGACTTACTAGGAGGTCTTGTGCTCTTGTGAACAAGTGAACCACTTAGCTTAGTGGTTAAGTCTCAAGGATGTGAAGGACGAGGTCTTGGGTTCAATCCCCATGGGATACATGGGAAGAGTATTTTGCCCAAAGAGCTCTAGAACCTTCTAGAAGCATCCATTGGACACTTGGCGCACATGCAGTACATGGCTGACACTTGGATGGTTAGTATCCACCTGCCCAAGAAGGCAGTCCCCTGGAGAGAGCTATATATAGAGGCATTTGGTTGGGAGGAGAGTTATCTCTCTAGCAGGTGGTGGTCGTAATTCTTAGATTGTTGCATTGGTATCAGAGCTCAAGGTTGAGCTTCCATGGAGACCTTGATAGGCTCACCATCATCTTGCTCATCATTTTACTCGTGGATGTCTTGATCTCTTGCGAATCTATCCTCGCAGCTGTCTAGAGATGCGTGCCGCTATCATTCTTATGCTTTAGCTTAGAGCAAAAGATTACTAAAAAGAATGATCATCTCTGTATGCTGCAAGCAGGATTCGAACTCGCGCCCCTCCATTTGAAGCGTGTTGCTCTAACCACAAGAGCACATCGACCGCGTGGAATTATATCCGCAGTAGAGCGAATTGATCAGAGCCGGCGCTGAAGTAGATCTACATTTATAGATCTAAAAAAGTGATATTCTCTGGTGAAGCAGAGGGGATTTGAACCCCCGCCCCCCCAACTAGAGAATTGCCGCCTATCCATCACGTCGACGGGCGTTCACGCTCAAACATCTGCAGAGATTTATCTTCTCTTGTAACCAAGCGCTGCAGAAGATCTCAAAAAGGTTCATAACCTCTGCTGCGAGTACAGAGGGGAATCGAACTCAAGACCTCCGCTATGGAGAACTTCTCACCTATCCACGATCCCCAAGCGCTGTTCGTTCGTGAGAGCAGTTCATATGGGTCTTCATTTCCGGCTGAAGATGGAATCCAGGAGCAAAAGAGCGCAGATCTCTGCCGTCAGCCCGCGTGAGATTCGAACTCGGATACAGGAGCTAAAGAGAGGAGATCTCTGCCGTCAGCCCGCCCGAGTTTCGAACTCGGAACCTCTCTTTGAGAGATGCACCGCCTTATCCACTAAAGTAGAGGTTTTTGGTGATTACTCTCTCTGCATATTTTATTTAGTTCCAATCGTGTCTCTGCTCTGCTAATCCCGAGTCGAGATCTTTTCATTTGGATTAATCTTTGGAGTTTGCTTATTACCTCAATCGAACCCGAGTGCATATCTGTGGTGGTCAAGGCCAAAGAAAAGTTTGGAGCAAAGTCTGAAAGAAGTGGAGCTGTGGAGTAAAGATTCGGAGGCCTTTGGTGATCAAAGTCAAACCAACTTTGAATTCGGACCAAAGTCTTGAGAGAATCACTCTTCCAAAGGATCAAGGGAAGGACGTAGCTTTATGTGAAGCTAAGTATTTTCCAGTTTTTGCTTGGCCTTAATGCTTGATTTATTTTGTTTTCATTATTCTACACTTAATCCTAGATGCACATTGAAATAGCCAAGATTTCAATTGATTAAGTCTAGATTAGAATAATGAATTAATCTATTTCTTATTTCAAGCATTAGTTTGCATCAAGGAAAGACTTGATTTCAAAAAGATCCTTGTGCATCAAAGAATGTATTTTTGATAGTTTAAATACATATTTCCTTTCCATTGAGTAAGTTTTCTATTGCACTTCAAGGGTATGTTTTTATATCATAGTGCATTAGGACAAAGGAAAGGATATACATGCATCAGGATTGCATGATATACATTCTTAGTACAAGAAAAAATCGTGCATCAAGCTCATGCATGATTGTTGTATTATTTTTTTGGACATGCAAAGAACATGCATGCATACGCATGTGAGCATATGCTTTTGCATGTAGATACATGCATTTGCATGGAAGAATGGAATGCTGTTTGCAAGTAGATATGAAAATGTACTCTCTTAGTATTTAGCTTACTTTGTAAAGCTCGCAGTTTGACCTTAGGGAAGACCAAGGACTAGTTAGTTGCAAAGACATACTAGTTCTAGTATTGCAACTCAAGTAATTAGTCGATTTCTTCCCAAGTCGATACTCTTCTATCAAAGACAAATACTTAATGACAATTAAGTATGATAAGATGTCTTGCTAGGTATAAGTAAGCCCTAGGAGAAAGTTAAGTAATAAATTTCCTTGATGACCAAGAAAATTTAATTACTTGCAAACTCTTTTGTGATGTATGATGACCCTAAGTCCTGGATGTACTTAGAAAGTCATGCGGATAAGCTTTACTTGATTAGTTACATACTTTATGTAACTTCTCAAGCATCCCAAGGTTGGATGAAAACGTCAACTATATTTCCAAGTTCCTTGAGTACTCTTCTACTTAGAAAGTTTTCTTGTGGTTTCAAGATTTATATCTCATGATGAAACCTCGGTAAGTAACTTTTTGGAATAGAGATATGAAATAGTCAAGCCTTCTATTTCATGTGAGATCATTCTCCTACTATGTTCAAGATGAATTTAGTTTTGGGAAGGAAGATGTTCCAAGTAGAGGATCTTAAATGATTCATGAACTCTTCCCAAAAATACACATAAATTCATATTATATGATAGGTCCAAGGAATGATGCAGGCGAAACCTCTTTAGGATATAAATGTTTTGCCAAGATATAAAGGTACCAATCTTTTATAAATTTTCATTTGATTTCATCCTAAGGGGTGATGGAAAACAAAGGTTAAACCTCAACATCAATTGATCCTTGATATCAATAAAAGGATGTTAGGTTCTATAATTGCATCTCTAGTAAATGATGCAACTAGCTAAGCAGTCTTTAAGAAATAATATAAGTTCCTAAAGATTTGAAGCAAGTGTGAACTTTTTATTTAGGAGTAGAAAGTTCCAAGAAATGGATCTTGAATCCATGAACTTCTCCTAAACAAGTTATAAAGTTCAAAGTTGTGTTCACAGTAACATTACTATTGGATCAATCATCAATAGATGCTTGGACTTTAAACATAATTTTGATTGGTGAGATATGTTTAAAGGACTCTAGTAACATCTGAAGATTGACCAATAATAATGAGTTTTGTATCAAACTCAAGAATAGAAGTCGATATCACATAAATGAAAGTTTAACTTAAACTTTCAAACTGGCAAATGTGATATTTCGTCTCTAGTTTGATACTCAGGAAATGAATACAATTGAATCAGTAAATTTTTTGGATATTATTTGAAAGAAGTTCTTTCAAATGTTCTTTTTACAAACGATTCCAAGATGAATCATTAGACTGGAAAGCAAAAAATTCCAAGATGAATCATTTGCTTCAAATTATAGCCTAGTATTACTTGATAGGAATCAAAAAATTCTTGAAAGAAAAATCTCCCCAGACGTGAGACTAGCATCTTTCAAGAAAAGTTATATAGTAAGTAGTTCCCAGTAAATCCCTAACCACCAGTTTTGGTATTTAAGTCCAAATAAGTGATATAACCTAACGGTATATCAAAGATTCTTAGCTTTGGAATCTGAAAAGCATTAGAAAATGCTTGGACTTAAGTTGAGGGAAAGATCTCAAAAAATCCTGCAGGTAAGCAAAGAAGCTTTAAGATAGTTTTAAGAGATCTTAAAGATAAAGACTAAGTCTTTTTATCGCAAGATCAACCAGACTTGATCACTCTTGGCCATGATTGTCCAAGTAATATGCGATTAGAACTACTTTGTAGATTGCCCAAGTATTGGCAATAAAATTCCTTTTGGGAATTATTCACTCAAGTTCCATTTATTGAATGGAAAAAATTGTGAAAAAAGTAAACTGTTCCAAGTCTGAACAGAGTAAAGAAATTCCAAGAATGTAGTCTGCAACCGTGAAGACGGTACTTAAGTCTGTGGAAGGTAAAACATAAGTGTTTGCCTATCCTTAAAGGGATTTTGGTACAAATCCAGAAAGCATGAGCGGATGCTTAAGACTTAAGCAGTAAAGAGATTCCTAAATAAAGTCCCCGGGGTAGGTACCTAAAGCAACAGTAAAGAAAGGAATCTAAAGACAAGAAGTCAAAAGCTCTTGTCGCTACAAAATTGGTCAAGGGTAAACCAATTGAACTTGAATTTGAGAAATTCAAGTACTTGGAATTTTGATTGGTTTTCATTTGAAAGCCCCAGTAAAGAAGAATTGATATTCTGTCATGAGGTTTTCAAGTTTCCAAGGCAAAGCACATGATTATGAGGTGATCATGCGAAGGAATCAAAACCTAGGAAAATCTAGTTAGAGGTAATGCCTGAAAACTTCCAATTCTTGTAAAAGAATTGAAGAAATAAGCTACTCTATCAAGAGATGTTTAGACTTTAGGATAAGAATCACCCACACATTAATGTGAATATAAAATAGGGTGGTATGGGACACCAGATTTTATACTCAGATTGATGTAGGAAAGATGGAATGGGACATCGGACCGTGGGATGATGATTATCTTTTAGTCCTAGTTTGGATTTTGAAGTTAGGTTTCATCCTCAAGGGAATTAAGACTTCAAGGAAAAGTTTAATTCATAACGGATGAAAGTAGTATCTTACGATACTTCAAGGTAACTTCAAGATTAAGGAAACTGAAGATATGAAGTAAGTAACTTCCAAGATCTTCTAAGAACACTTCAAGCTTAAGTGTTATTGATCAGAAATATTTGATAAATTTTTGAAAGAAGTTGGACTTTGATTTTGAGTTGATCTTTTCAACTTAAGATTTAATTGACTAAGTCAAGCATCAAGTTCCTAGTGTAACTTGATAAATTCACTCTTTCGACTCAAAGAAATGCACAAGAATTGCATTCACGATTAGGAGTCAAAAAAACTGAATGTGACATGAACTTAGTCTCAAGTGAAGCATTATTTGAAAACTAAACTCATCAATAGAACCTCAGTGGGTCGACACACTGATGTTGGTTACCACACTAGTATCTTGTGGTTAGATGATGTTTTTGATTTGCTTTGAATCTTTTGGAGAAACCAGCTTATTTCTCTTAAAGATAAAGTCAATGCTTCAATATCTTGTTGAAATTGACCAGTGAAAAGTTAAAGTCCTGAGTCAACTAGACTTTGACTCATAGCAAGTTTATGTATGTGCGAAGTTTGAATTGGTTGTACAAAGTCTTAGTTATCTCTTTCCGCTTTCCAAATCTTTTGGAATTGACTCAGATATGGTATCTGATTTCTTTTTGCAAAAGATCAGGGATAGCCGGTTAGAATTAGACAACTAACTTGAACATCCTAGATAGATGTTATGTACAAGAACCTTTTCAATCTTCAAAAGATGATAAGTCTAAGTAGACTTATTCATTTGATTTTGCTTCAAGTTATAGCATAAATAATTTCCTAGAGTCCAGTATACTCTAGAATCAAGAAGTTAGGAATTGCTCATTAGATTGACAATTCCCAAGAACTTTCAGTTAAAAGTCTTTGAGAAAAGTGTCCTAAGTTGGACAATTTTCATTTTGAATTTGAATTGGTGAAGTTAGTATGGTTGATTCCACCGAAATGGTAAACTTTCTCCTACAGTTTACAAAGGATTTTTAAACTCAAAAGGACAAAGTAGTCCTCTAGTCGAGTGAAAAAATCAAGTAACTGTTAGATAAAAGTAAACCATCATACAGACATCTAAAGTTAGATGTATGGGACAACCAAACTTCAAGTTCTCCAAAACAAATTCAAGTGAATCAAGAATTCTCAAAGTCTTGCGAGGGATAAGAATCCCACCTTCATTACTAAGCCCATGCACCAGTTATGCCTAGAAATGGACTAGTAATTTGAATCCACCTAATTCACATGTTTGTGCCTAGATCGCACATCGAGAAACTGTGAATTAGCCAGGGATATGTGTTTAAATCCACCTTTATTATTCATTCACTATTTTGTACTTTGACTAGTTTATCAAAGTGCAAAGCAAGATAGTGTTTAGAAACATTTAGGCAAGGATGCCACCACAGAGATGAGACATGTTCTTCCAGTTCTAGAACATGACCATGTTCTTCCAGTTTTAGAACATGAGGCTCGGGGGTTGCCTACAGTATGTATATAGCTCTATTTTCGAGGACGAAAATATTTTCCAAGGGGGGAAGAATGTAATAAAGTAAGTCTATGATCCAAGGGTCTGGCCGGTTCAGACAGATCTGAAATCGGACACCGTTTGGTCATCCGTGTGTATGACCAAAGATCTCGAGTTTAGACTTACTAGGAGGTCTTGTGCTCTTGTGAACAAGTGAACCACTTAGCTTAGTGGTTAAGTCTCAAGGATGTGAAGGACGAGGTCTTGGGTTCAATCCCCATGGGATACATGGGAAGAGTATTTTGCCCAAAGAGCTCTAGAACCTTCTAGAAGCATCCATTGGACACTTGGCGCACATGCAGTACATGGCTGACACTTGGATGGTTAGTATCCACCTGCCCAAGAAGGCAGTCCCCTGGAGAGAGCTATATATAGAGGCATTTGGTTGGGAGGAGAGTTATCTCTCTAGCAGGTGGTGGTCGTAATTCTTAGATTGTTGCAGATAGACTGCAACGCTTTAGTGGGACACCTGTTCAGTACATATGCTGCACACATGACAGCCTCAAGCCAGAAACTATGTGGTAAAGCCTGACTTTTGACCATGCACCTCGCCATCTCCATGAGTGACCTGTTCTTTCGTTCAGCAACTCCATTCTGTTGAGGTGTATACGGTACTGTACACTGGTGTTTTATCCCACGTTCAGCCAGAAATGCATTAAAATCTGAAGACATATATTCCCCCCCTCGATCAGAACGGAGGGTGCCCATTTTACATGCTGACAGATTTTCAGCTAAAACCAAAAACTGTTTGAAGCACATGAACACTTCGGACTTTGCTTTGAGTGGATATACCCATGCATGCCTGGAAAAATCATCAATGAAAGTCACGAAGTAAAGGTAATTTCCAAAAGAGGGTGTCTGCATAGGACCACAGACATCACTATGTACAAGCTGCAATTTCTGCATAGCCCGAACTGAACCATCTTTTGGAAAGGAAGAACGCTGCATTTTGCCCAAAATACAGCCTTCACAAACATGTTTTCCAGGTGCCTCAAGTTTGGGCAAAGAGGACACCATTTCAAATTTCTGCAGGCGTAACAAACTAGCAAAATTCAGATGACCAAAGCGTGCATGCCAAAGCTTTGCATCTGACATAGCCTGAGAATCATGAACTACACATGCCGAATCATTCACAGATTTTTCATAGTCTATGAGCTTATACAGCCCACGACATAAAATGCCAGAAGCAATAATCACATCGCCATTTGAGAGATCATGGACTGTACACCTGTCATCAACGAATTTCACAACCAAGCCAATCTTGGCTAATGCAGAAACTGATAACAGGTTCTTTTTTATCCCTGGCACAAATAAAGCATCTGACAAAGTGAAAGAACTACCATCAGCAGTAGTCAGAATGATCTTACCAACTCCCATAACAGGATAAGAGGAGTTATTGGCGCATGTGACAGTATTCCCTGTAGGGGCAGGCTCGAGTGAAGAGAAGAAACTGCGCTGCGAGGTAATATGTTTGGTTGCCCCACTGTCAAAGTACCAAACATCCGAGTCTACTGCAGACATGCACTGATCATGAGAAGATGGGTCAAAACTGCAGACAGTAGTAAACGCCCATTCTTCTTCCTGCACAAAATTTGCAGACTCTGTTTTTGGTGTAGAGGCCTCTGCAACAACCATTCCAGCCTCTTTCTTCTTTGCCTCTTTAGCAGCCAGTTTTGGACAGTTCTTTATAATATGATCATTTCCTTTACAGTACTTGCAGAACAATTTCTGCTTTTCTGATTTCTTCTCATCTTTATCCTGGTTCTTCGATTGTGCAGCATTTGCAGATTTCTGCTTACTAGTAGAAGAGCTCCATTTTCCTTTGCCCTTCTGACTAGCCAGGAAAGCTTGATCTGCAACACGCATAATGGACCTGTTCTGCCTGGACTGATCTTCCTGCAACAGAACAGAGACTAATTCCTCAAATGACAAGGCATTCGGATTGCCTTTCATCATCAATCGAAGAGTAGAGGCAAAACTCTGATATGAATCAGGAAGGCCATTCAGAACGGTCTGCACAAGTGAGCTATCTGGTATAACCTCATCAGCAGAAATCAATTGTTCCTTCAGGTCTTTGATCTTTGTAAGAAAACTATCCATCAAATCACCTTCATTCATGTGCTCACTCTCCAACTGTTTTCGGAGGTAAGCAACCCGAGCCTCATTCCTAGCCTGGTACAAAGTGGTAAGTGTATCCCAAGCATCCTTTGCTGTTCTGCAAGAGCGAATGTGAGGAATAATGGCACGTTTGACAGACAAAGCTATCAATGCATGTGCCTGGGCATCTCTGCCATCCCAACGAATCTGCTCTGCAGTAGGTGCAACAGAAACAGCAGCACGAACAGGAATCTGCGAAATATCATCTTCGACACCATCTTCATCAGCTCCAACACCTGTATTTGTAGTACCTGTCGTTACAGGTGTAACAGGACGTCTTTCAACACCCTGCACAATGTTCCACAATCCTTTTGCAACCAGTACATGTCGCATCATATAAGCCCATAATGGGTAGTTGGTACCATCCAACTTATCCTCAACAGCCAACATACGGAATACATCACTGCTTTCAGCCATGGCCGGTGACTAAAATACCTTGATGCAGAAAATTGATTGTATCTCAAAAAGTTGAACAGAACTGCCCAGACGAGTTCTGCTAGACCTGTAGCAGACTTCGAGACGCTTAAACTAGCGAACAGAAACTGGTATATACCTTTGGCACAAAAGGACGAAATAGCCTGCACAAGCACTGCGATAGTGCGTTCGGAGGCCGAAACGAGCTCAGATCGCGATTTCGGCACCACACAGCAAAGTTGTTTTGATCTCGGAAACACCCTGAGTATGCTCACCAAATTTCGTGCGAATCTGAGATTGCAAACGGAGGAGTGTCGACGGTGCCCTAGAAGAAGCGACGACCTGCTCTGATACCAATTGTTGGAGTTAGACGTCTGCGGAAGCACGCGAACAGCACAAGGAAGAAGAAGAAGCTTGGAGCACAACACACAAGACTGAATGTATTACTAGAGAATGTACAAAGATAAGTAGCCCATTAGGGCAATAGGCGTATATACAAGCCGGGGGAAAAAAACCTCCTAAAGAGGGAAAAAAGTGCCCCGGTGGTCCTAGAGTGTTCACACACATCACTACCAAAATATATCAACAGGACCGCGGGGGCACTTTTTTCCCTCTCTAGGAGGTTTTTTTCCCCCGGCTTGTATATACGCCTATTGCCCTAATGGGCTACTTATCTTTGTACATTCTCTAGTAATACATTCACTATTGTGTGTTTGTGCTCCAAGCTTCTTCTTCTTCCTTGTGTTGTTCGCGTGCTTCCGCAGACATCTGTCTCCAACAATTGGTATCAGAGTACGTCGTCGCTTCATCTAGGGCGCCGTCGACACTCTCCGTTTGCAGTCTCAGAATCACACGAATCTGAGCTCGTTTCGGCCTCCGAACGCACTATCGCAGCGCTTGTGTAGGCTATTTCGTCTTTTTGTGCCAAAGGTATATACCAATTTCTGTTCGCCAGTTTAAGCGTCTCGGAGTCTGCTACAGGTCTAGCAGAACTTGTCTTGGCAGTTCTGTTCAACTTTTTGAGATACAGTCAATTTTTTGCATCAAGGTATTTTAGTCACCAGCCATGGCTGAAAGCAGTGATGTATTCTGTATGTTGGCTGTTGAGGATAAGTTGGATGGTACCAACTACCCATTATGGGCTTATATGATGCGACATGTATTGGTTGCAAAAGGATTGTGGAACATTGTGCAGGGTGTTGAAAGATGTCCTGTTACACCTGCAACTACAGGTACTGCAAATACAGGTGTTGGAGCTGATGAAGATGGTGTCGAAGATGATATTCCGCAGATTCCTGTTCATGCTGCTGTTTCTGTTGCACCTACTGCAGAGCCAATTCGTTGGGATGGCAGAGATGCCCAAGCACATGCATTGATAGCTTTGTCTGTCAAACGTGCCATTATTCCTCATATTCGCTCTTGCAGAACAGCTAGGGATGCTTGGGATACACTTACCACATTGTACCAAGCTAGGAATGAGGCTCGTGTTGCTTACCTCTGAAAACAGTTGGAGAGTGAGCACATGAATGAAGGTGATTCTATGGACAGTTTCCTAACAAAGATCAAAGATTTGAAGGAACTGTTGATTTCTACTGATGAGGTTATACCAGACAGCTCACTTGTGTAGACCGTTCTGAATGGTCTTCCTGATTCATATCAGAATTTTGCTTCTACTCTTCGATTGATGATGAAAGGCAATCCGAATGCCTTATCATTTGAGGAGTTAGTCTCTGTTCTGTTGCAGGAAGATCAGTCCAGGCAGAACAGGTCCATTATGCGTGTTGCAGATCAAGCTTTCTTGGCTAGTCAGAAGGGCAAAGGAAAATGGAGCTCTTCTACTAGTAAGCAGAAATCTGCAAATGCTGCACATTCGAAGAACCAGGATAAAGATGAGAAGAAATCAGAAAAGCAAAATTTTTTTTGCAAGTACTGTAAAGGGAATGATCATATCATAAAGAACTGTCCAAAACTGGCTGCAAAAGAGGCAAAGAAAAAGGAGGCTGGAATGGTTGTTGCAGAAGCCTCTACACCAAAAATAGAGTCTGCTAATCTTGTGCAGGAAGAAGAATGGGCGTTTACTACTGTTTGTAGTTTTGACCCATCTTCTCATGAGCAGTGCATGTCTGCAGTGGACTCAGATGTTTGGTACTTTGACAGTGGGGCGACCAAACATATTACCTCGCAGCGCAGTTTCTTCTCTTCACTCGAGCCTGCCCCTACAGGGAATACTGTCACATGTGCCAACAACTCCTCTTATCCTGTTATGGGAGTTGGTAAGATCATTCTGACTACTGGTGATGGTAGTTCTTTCACCTTATCAGATGCTTTATTTGTGCCAGGGATCAAGAAGAATCTGTTATCAGTTTCTGCATTAGCCAAGATTGGCTTGGTTGTGAACTTTGTTGATGACAGATGTACAGTTCATGATCTGTCAAATGGCGATGTTATTATTGCTTCTGGCATTTTATGTCGTGGGCTGTATAAGCTCATAGAAGATGAAAGATCTGTGAATGATTCGGCATGTGCAGTTCATGATTCTCAGGCTATCTCAGATGCAAAGCTTTGGCATGCACACTTTGGTCATCTGAATTTTGCTAGTTTGCTATGCCTGCAGAAATCTGATATGGTGTCTTCTTTGCCCAAGCTTGAGGCACCTGGAAAACATGTATGTGAAGGTTGTATTTTGGGCAAAATGCAGCGTTCCTCCTTTCCAAAAGATGGTTCAGTTCGGGCTACGCAGAAATTGCAGCTTGTACATAGTGATGTATGTGGTCCTATGCAGACATCTTCTTTTGGAAACTATCTTTACTTCGTGAATTTCATTGATGATTTTTCCAGGCATGCATGGGTATATCCATTGAAGGCAAAGTCCGAAGTGTTTTTGTGCTTCAAACAGTTTTTGGTTTTGGCTGAAAATCTGTCAGCATGTAAAATGGGCACCCTCCATTCTAATCGAGGGGGGGAATATATGTCTTCTGATTTTAATGCATTTCTGGCTGAACGTGGGATAAAACACCAGTGTACAGTGCCGTATACACCTCAACAGAATGGAGTTGCTGAACGGAAGAATAGGTCACTCATGGAGATGGCGAGGTGTATGGTCAAGAGTCAAGCTTTACCACATAGTTTCTGGCTTCAGGCTGTCATGTGTGCAGCATATGTACTTAACAGGTGTCCCACTAAAGCGCTACAGTCTATCACTCCATATGAGGCTTGGCATGATCGCAAGCCATCTGTTGCTCATCTGCGGGTTTTTGGTTGTTTGGCATATGCACTAGTGCCTGAACAACATTGCAGAAAATTGGATGATAAGGCAGTAAAATGTATATTTGTTGGGTATAGTAAAGGCTATCGTCTGTATCATCCACAGACTAAACGCATTTTGGTTAGCCGTGATGTTGTCTTTGTGGAAGATGCTATTCAGCCATTGCTTTCATGTACTAAGGAGACATCTGTTAGCTCTAAAGACATGTATGATACTTTGATGCCTCTCTTTACAGGTGGACAGTCTAGTGCTGGTCCTAATGAGGCAACTTCTCAGCCTTTGCAGGTTTCAGATGATGATGCAGATCATTCCATTTCTGATGCAGATTTACATGATGCACTTGTTGATGAGAGAGCTAATATTGAGCAAGCAAAAACTATGCCAAAATGGCTGGTGCAGACTTTGCGTGACAGCAAATTAGATGCACCTTTGTCATATCGTACTCGTTCAGGCTCTCATAGTGCCTCCTTTGCATCAGATTGCTATGCTATGGCTGTGTCTAGCCTCTGTGATGAGAATGAGCCTGTTTCTTTTGATGAAGCACAGAATTCAGAAAATTGGATGGTTGCTATGCAATCTGAATATGATGCTATAATGAAGAATGGTACATGGTCTTTATGTGACTTGCCTCCTGGCAAGAAGGCCATTGGCACTAAGTGGGTATACAAGCTGAAGCATAAACCTGATGGTACAGTTGACAAGTATAAGGCTAGGCTTGTTGCAAAGGGTTATGCGCAGGAAAGAGGCATTGATTTTGATGAAACCTTTGCACCTACATGCCGTATGACTACTGTTCGGAGCATTTGTGCACTTGCAGCCCATCATGGTTGGAATGTACATCAGTTGGACATTAAAACAACATTTCTAAATGGTGACTTGCATGAAGAAGTGTATGTATTTCAGCCCCGTGGCTTTGTGCAGAAAGGGCATGAAAACCAGGTGTGCAGGTTAAAGAAGGCGTTATATGGTTTAAAGCAAGCACCACGTGCTTGGTATGAGAAGATACATGCCTATCTGATTGCACATGGTTTTGAGAACAATCCAACTAAAAGCACCTTATATGTTAAGCGTGCTAATGATGTGCTTCTGATCATTGTTGTCTATGTTGATGACATGCTGCTCACTGGTCCTATTGAGAAGCATATTGCTGATTTTAAGGCTGATTTGCATGCCTCATTTGAGATGTCTGATTTGGGGCATTTGCATCACTATTTGGGCATTCAGTTTATGCAAGTTGATGGTGGAATGGATTTGTGTCAAACAAAATATATTGACACATTATTGTAGTGTTTTGGCCTTGAAGACTGTAAGCCTATTGCCACTCCTATGGAGACAGGTTTACGATTGAGTCTTCATGATGCTGGAGATGCATTTGATGTTGTTCTCTATCAGCAGGCTGTTGGATGCTTGATTTACTTATGCATTACTCGGCCAGATATTGAGTTTGCTGTCTCACAGATGAGCAGGTTTATGCATTGCCCAGGAGTCACACATTGGAAGGCGGTTAAGCGCATCTTTCGCTACTTGAGTGGTACTCGGCTACTTGGGTTGTTTTATCCCAAGGGGGGATCACTACCGCCAGATTTGCATGCTTTTTCTGACTCAGATTGGGCTGGTTGCTATGACACTCGTGTGTCCACCAGTGGTTTTTGCTTCATGCTTGGTAGCTCATGTATATCTTGGTTGAGCAAGAAGCAGCCTACTGTGGCCACTTCCAGTTGTGAGGCTGAGTATAGGGCAGCTTTTACAGCGACTGTTGAGTGTGTGTGGCTCAGACGCCTTATGGCTGATTTGGATGTTGGCCAGTCTTCTGCCACCACCATCTTCACTGACAGTCAGAGCGCATTGGCAGTTGCGAGGAACCCTGTGTTCCATGCTCGCACTAAGCACATTGAGGTGCATTATCACTATGTCAGGGAGAGGTTCTCTGCTGGGGAGATCAGCTTGGCATATGTGCCCACGCAGGAGAACATTGCAGACCTTTTCACGAAGGCTCTGCCTAGGGAGAAGTTTGAAGCTTTCCGCAAAGCTTTGGGCTTACTTCCTTTTGTGGAGTGATTTCCACATAGCTTGGCACTTCCTTATACATGAGTGCCAGCTCCTTGTTCACCGCATCACTCCCAGGGGGGATTTGTTGATATATTTAGGTAGTGATGTGTGTGAACACACTAGGACTGCCGGGGCACTTTTTTCCCTCTTTAGGAGGTTTTTTTCCCCCAGCTTGTATATACACCTATTGCCCTAATGGGCTACTTATCTTTGTACATTCTCTAATAATACATTCACTATTGTGTGTTTGTGCTCCAAGCTTCTTCTTCTTCCTAGTGTTGTTCGCGTGCTTCCGCAGACATCTATCTCCAACAGTTTTGATTCACAAGAATTTATCGAGTGGGAATCATTGCTACAAGTTGGTGTAGAAGATAGTTTTTTGCAATATAATGAAAAAGGTTGGTTGTGCATATTTGTGAAAGACAAGCAGATTCCTCTTTATGTATCATGAAAAAGTCAAGAAGTATGCATCAGGAAAAAAGTTAATCAAGCATTCTTTCCTATCCTAGTGGATAGTGTAAAACAAGGCTTAAGATCCATATATAGTAAATTGACTTTCGAGACCAGAGAGAGATTTTCTCGAGATGAGCTCTTAGAAGCAATGGCCATAGTTCATCCTTTATATTGGAATCATGCAAAAGACAAGAGATTACTAACAAATGACTTTAAAAGAAAGGTTCAAATGTTATCTGATCATTTTGGAAAGAATGCATATTTAGGAGATAGGATTCTAGAAGGAATTATAAATCCAAATCTTCTAAAAAACCAATCTAGGATATTTGGACGAACAACATGGGAGCAATTTGACTCCATCAAAGATCCTTCAAATCCAGGCGCAATGACAAAGCTATGGAAAAAGATTGATATATGTGCATTCTTGAAGGAATCTATGTCGGAGTATTTTAAAGTAGCAAATTTGTGTCTAACAATGATTCTTGGATCCATTGAAGATGAACATCTATGGAGTAGCTCAATTTTTATAAGAAATGCTATGGGAATTAGATTGAATAAAAACTTGCATACATGTCTTAATTTGTTTGTTTCTAAGAGTGACCTTGAAACTTTCCCTTTCAAAGAAGCTTATGCCATATGGAAAAGTCAATGTCAATAAAGAAGTGAATGTGTAGTATCAGATGAGAGGAAACGCATGGAGGATGTTGAACCTTCTAATATTTTTCAAATCTTCTGATTACAAAAAGGTATCTTTTTTATTGGATTGCTTTTTTACTATTATGGTGAAGTATGATTTATACTAATGTTTCTTATTGTTTTGACAAGTTTCCAATATATCAAGGACTTCAATATTTGCCTATTTTTGTTTTTTTATTTTTTATGAAATATATGAAATGATGATATTCAAAGGCTCCTAGTGTTCAATGTTCATGCCTATTTATGTATCTATGTATGTGTGCACTCATGCATGTGCCATGCTTGCATGTGTGTATGTTTGTATTCTTGTATTCTTGCATGAATGTATGGTTGTATTTTTGTATTCTTTCATGTATGCATGTTATATGTATGTGTGTATGTATATATGTGTGCATGTGTGATGTTTGCCTACGTGATGCTTGCATGTGTGTATGTTTGTATTCTTGTATTCTTGCATGTGTGCATGTAATATGTATGTGTGTATGTATATGTGTGCATGTGTGATTCTTGCATGTGAGATGTTTGCATGTGTGCATGTTTGTATTCTTGCATGTGTGCACTTGTATTCTTACATGTATATGTGTATGTCTGAAATTTGAATGTATGTGTGACGCTTGCATGTATATATTATGTTTGCATTCATGCTTATATGTGTGCATTGAACAATCCTTTTAGAAGATTTGAAGACTTGCACATTGAACATATTGGAATTTGGGAGCTATATCTCATTAAAAATTTGGTAATCTAATGTTGTTTCCAGATAGATGTGTGTAGAAGTATGTATGCAAGTGTGTTTATGTGCAGGTGTGTGCAAGAGCTAGGTATGCATATGCCAAAATAAATCGAGACAAGTATGCATATGTATGTGTGGACAAGTATGGGCAGGTGTGGGATTGTTATGTCAAGTGGGTTAATCTATAGGTGTGTTGTCCAAGGCTCGAGTAGGAGATTGTGAATTCCAATCCAAACATTCCAACTTTGGATACTTGCAAAGCTTTGCTCAATGCATGCAGGAAATGTATAGAGGTAGGCTTGGGGGATTGGTTGTTGTTGTAGGGTTCTAGGAGGTAATAACTGACAACTTGTTGATTTGTGAGGCAAATTATATGAGGTGTATATCTTCATATTTGTGTGAACTCCTAGCTCACTTTTATTTTTCTTTTTTGTGCAGTGCTTTGCTTTCATACACTTAGATTTTTTTGGCCTGGTCAATTGGTGATCTCTACTGAATTGTGATGGTAAGCAGCTCTTATGCCTTGAAACTTTGCTCCATTTTATAGGTACCAAACAACAACCTTTTTTGAACTCCATATTCTTGATTGTGCTAGTCTTTAGTATGGCTGAGTTTGTCCATCACTATGAGGAAACATACAAAAACTTCAATCAGATTGTGAGATGTTCAATAGAAGGTACTACATCTATCATACTACATCTATTTTTGGTGACTACTATAAGTTGTGTATGCAACTATGTAAAGGCTTTGTGGTCCGGTGCTGATGTTGAGGTATATTATCTATATTTTCTTCTTAGTTTTCCATTTTTTGAAAGAATATTTGTGATAAAAATCTGGCTGATTTTTTTATAGGTCTACGACTCCTTTGCTACAGGTTTATGCCTGTTGCATAGTGATGTTGAGTCAGACGTTCTACATGTTCCATTGTTGGTCCTTGCAAATTCTTTAGAATCACAAGCTTCTACTTCCCTTCTCAAAGATCTTGGTTTGTCTTTGAAAGGAGCAAAACACTATGAGAGTATCAATGTTATAACAAATGCATCATTGCTTAGAAGTGTCTTTTTAGGTCTACAATGGAGTTCTCAAGTACTTTGTCTTGTCTTGATGGAATTTCCATTGATATAACAATTGAGGGCACATAGAGAAGTACTCAATATCACTAGCAACATGTTCAAAAGTCCACAAAAATTAATAGACTTCATTGGTTCATAGGGACTGGAAGGAAGTCCTCGTGGTATTTTTCAAGCAAAATAATCGAGGTCTAGGTAGCATATCTCTTCTTGATGCCAATCTGACAGCATGATTTTCTGCATATGTTGATTTTGATTGTAGTAAA